>JAUZND010004739.1:0-11542 GCA_034780555.1 Coelogynopora nodosa
CGATGCTGTCCGCCTAGCAGAAAACCGTCAAAAATGGAGAAAAATCACCCATCAAGCTACCCTTAACATATGAAGCAACAATGGTCGTCCTCGACTGCGCTACCCTGATGATGATGATGATGTGTATACAGATCAGTCTCTTAATTGTTCTGTAGTTCAGAAAGACTTTCTTCTGGTTCATAGTTGCGTTTTTATTAAGTCAGTCGACATTTGTATTGCAATCATTTTAGCCATGAAACTCGAACACCACTCTTCTGCTGGTTCATTCAGCTCCAGGTATTACGCGTTCTGGTCTTGTTTGATGTCAACCTTGGCTCCACTTCTTCCTCCTTTTACAAAGATGTTCTCCCACTGATCCCTCAGTCCATATTACTATACATTAGCAGTTTCTAGCTTTAGCGTTTGCGCTGTCCTCTGCGTGATTTTAAATAGTCCCGAATTATTTTCTTTTGTACAGTACTTTTCAATCAACTGAGTTTTCCGATTCATATTAGCTTCCTGTTTCCACAGTGTGTTGATGGACATTGAAGGACTGATTCTACTTGGAATGTATATATTTCTTTGTTGGACTGCACTTTCGTTTCTTATATCATTCCGATGACAAGTAATAATTTCACTGCAAGTCACCTTGATGTTTTCTTCTTCATTTATCTAGTTTGTTTTCTTTTTCTTTTTGGAAAAAGTCTTCTGCTTTCTTATCGCACGGGTTGCATTTCCATCATTCTTCGGACTTTATGCTGCTTATTTCTTTGGTTGTCATTTCTGAGCATTGCTGGTGCCCACTCTTTGCTCTTTGTGGAATACTGTTTTCTTCTATAGCCGATGTTTCTTTAGTATCTGCCGCGCAGGGACATTGTTTTACACATATACATATACATATTGTAAGCATACATCATATTATGCATGCCTACATTTTTTGTAAACTAGTAATATAATTAAATTAATAAATACATATTGAGCGGACACATTCGCTGGATGACTAGATGGTAAAGGTGTGCATCTTTTTCCGTGGAGTAAATATCACTTTGAATGTCGTTATCTTTTTTTAATTATAATTCAATATCTAAAAATAAAACTTTGTTTACCATAATTACAAACATAACATCAATTAACTGTTCATCTTTTTTAGTTAAGTAATAATTTTTCATATTCTAAAATTTGTAAAATGTACATGTGAGATGTACGTGTTATTTACTCTATCAAATGAAATGGTTTAGTTTAATGTAAGCTAATGCTATTGTCTAAATAAATTCGTATTTGTTATGTTCCTGAATGACCATATATCTATATTTTTATTATTGTTGCCGATCATGTATTTACATATGACTTAAACAAATTATATAAAAGAACATAATAAGAAAGTACAACATCTTCCCTTCAAGTATGATAACATACGACAATATGTATAAGTAAACTGCACGAATTACAAAGTATACATTATGATTGGTCAAGCATTTTAACATTTAAAAAGGATCAGTACATTAGTCATTATTAAGATTAGCTTTATACTCTGTAAATTCGACTGTCAAAATTCTTGGTACGCAGTTGAGTAGAATCAGGCTCAGGAAAACTTTTGGGTGGATGTGGTGAATCAGGTTTTGATCTCAAATTATCCTTGTAGTTTGTGTCAGGCTCTTTCAGAGTAACATTATCCATTTGAGAATGACTCCTTTGGCTGATACAGTTATCATAATTAATCATGCTATAATCAGGTGAAGAATCATTTTTGGGAGCAGTGTTTATCATTGTGTCTTCGCAAATAGTAGTATTTCTGCGAATTTGATCTTTATGAGCTAATAGTCCTCTGTTTCCTTCTCTTGTGGCTATATTATAGATATTGACGCCTCTTTGTGTGAAAATGTGAGCTTCTTTGTTACCATGCCAAACCTTTCATCAGGTTTGTAATCATTAGAACATAATATTGGGAATCTAATTTAACGACCCATGAAAAATGATGGTGATTCAGTCCTATGTCCGTATGGAATTGACCGATAGTTTAACAGTAACCTTTGAAGATAACTTGTAAATTATCTAATTTCATTTTTCCAAACTTTTATACCTTGCTTCACAGTACAAACCAGTACTGTGGCACACCCAATCTGCTGAAACATATGTAGTCTTAGAGCCTCAATGGTGGATTCTGCACTTCTGTCATGGATTTTCATAACCTCTGGCCAACCACTAAATGCATCTACTATAATCAGGAATAATCCAATGCCTGGAATATTGGCATGATCCATATGCACTCTGTCCCAAGCATTGTTTTCTAATGGCCACTTGTCAGTGTGCAGAGCTTTTGTAGGCTTATGTCTGTTACAAACAGGACATTCTTTGACCATTCTGTAAACAATATCAGAAAATCTAGGCCACCAAGCTTATTTTATTAGCAAATATTGTGTAGCTACCGTGCAACCATGTGTTGCATAATCGAGCTGCATTCAATACTCTCTGTCTTAAGCATTCAGGGATAACAGGAAGTGTTCCTTTTAGCAATACTTCATTTTCAATAGACAGGTACTGTCGTACAGCTTTAAAAGGTTTTTATTTTTGTGAGCAATTTGACCAGCAGTTTTTTAATAACTCTGTCAATGATTCTTTGCAGAAATGAGCAGTTCTTAGTTTCTTGTTTAATATCATTAATTAAACATCATTATTTTCCCAGTAGATAAGATGTACAGTTGTATTTTAAAAATCAGTGATTTCATCAACATCAATGCAAAGCAGTCATCAGCGTCTCTTGCTGTGGCTGCTTTGCCCTCTGCAGTGGATGCTGGTGTCTACCTCTGCTTAACTGCTTCTCAAGTAGTAAGTCAAGTTAATCACACAGGTCTGCTGTGGAGGGCATTTCGGTAGGCATGGCGGGAGACTCGTATTCTACACTTGGTGAGACGTCATCATCATCATTGTCCTTTAATTTCTTGATTCGACACTTCGCTTCAAATGCCACTAGTCACATTTCAACTTCATCGGGCTTTTCAAAGGTCCAATCGCTCATCGCGAGACGCCATTGTTATGTTTCTAAATGACCATACATTTATATTTTTATTATTATTGCTGATCATGTATTTACATATGACTTAAACAAATAATATAAAAATAACATAATAAGAAAGTAAAACAGTATTCTTAATTTTCTTTTTCATTATTGTAATGATAATTTGTTAATTTGTCCCTTTACATAATGTACAGTTGTCGCTGCCAGCAGTAGCCTATAGTTCAGTTATAACTATAAAAATATATAAAAAATTGTTGAGTTTAACTACATATTTACGGACATTAAATAAAATATTGCACAAAAAAAAGAAGTTTTAGAAAGTTTAAGATGCCTATTCATTTTATTCTATATTACTTGTGTTATTACTTTACACAGACTTTGTCATTCTGAATTTAAATTTTCAAGTTTTTGATTTCAACCACGACTATATGGAGCTCAAACAATTGATAAGTATTGGTGTTGCTAATTTCACCGTTTTATAAATTAACCTGTCGTTTAATAATATCAACATACTAACTTACAAAAAAACTAATCATTGCATTTTTAAATATACTAAACACGTTATTAAATGGTCATTAAAATTGTCATTAAATTTAGAGAAAAGAAATGAGGATTTTGCTGGACAGCATTTAATTAATTGCTACATAGAGTGTATATTTTTTATTGAATCAAAATGTTTGGTTAACTAGACTAAAGTATTTGGTGCTTATTATTTCCTATGATCATCACAAAATAAATTTCTACACAGTCAATAATTTTTAGATGTTTCTGTATGCATAAGCCTTATATGATCAAAAGTTGTGACATAGGTAACTTTATTTTCGTGTTGAGTTACACTCCATTTTTAACATCCATGAAGGATCATTTACATAAACCCCTGTACAAAAACAAATTACATATTGCTCTTATTTATCTTATTCTATATTATTTGTGTTATTCCTGTTACCTTTACAGAGACATTTCCCATTTGTTTATTTATATATTTATGTTTTCGTTTTATTACGTATTTGTTACACAGAATGTACAGAATCATAAATTGTTTTAAATATTGTCGTAATTTAAAACAATTAACAAACACTTGCGCAACGCTATGTGTCTTCTCAATGTCCACAAAATGTCCTCTAAATGTTCCCTAGATGTCCCCTGTCCACTATTCAAGGAAATTAGCAAATATTATAGCCATTAGTTAACTATCAATTTGTGAAGTGACATCCTTGTTGGAGATAAACGATTATATATTATGTAGAAGAAAGTTAACAAAGAAAACATTCTTTTAAAAAAAATGGAACATCGTTAAAATATGATTATATCGCTTGAACTTTTGAGAGTTTGGGTAAACAATTCCTTCAAATCAATGATATGGTAGAAGTACAATATCTATAAAATACAACTTTATAACATTTAGCACTGATAAATGCACCGTATATAGTTTTCAAAGGTATTTATATTAGCTATTACAAGCATTTTTATATATAAGATATGAATTGAAGTATGTAGTAGGTAACATAAAATACAAACAAGCACAATGTTCCAAGCACAATGTTCCAAGCACAAATTTTAAATTCTAAGTCTATGACATATTCTAAAAAATGTCTTTATTTGCTATATTTTTATTCCACGTTTTTGCCACAATGCAATATCCTAACTTGTAAAAAGAAAATTATTCAACTGAATCACATAAAAGTTGTCTACTTCAGATAGATATGTCACATTTAAAATTGGAGCAATTAGACAGATTTATATGTATGTAGACATGTTATCTTTCTGCCCAACCAGTCTGTGTCATTCCAGAGAGAAGGATTACGCTTTTCAAGTCTAAAATCCTTATCTCCCTATTCTAATTCAATAGCTAAAGTACTAAAGTGTGTCAGAATCGAGATGGGATTGTAATCGTTGTTCTCAGTAAAATATTGAAAATATAATTTTTAAAACTTTTAGTTAGTTTGTATATTATAATTTGACGACTTATAACATCTGTCTGTTAGTGTTGTTTTTTATAAATGACAAAAAGATTGTTTATCAGAAGATTGTGTATTGGAATGTAGAGCCGGGTGGTATTTTGAAACTTTGCGATATTTTTCCAAATTCACCAAAACAAGTAGACCATAGCCTGAACATATTACAGTCATATTACAGAACGCTCAATTAGACAAAGGCAGGGGCCATTGATAAGACAAACTCTTGGACTAAGTAATTCACTTTATTAGTAGCCTACATTATTTAGTTTGGTATGCATCACACCGGTCATCATTTCCCGGTAGACGTTGTTGATTCCTGCCAGGAAATATATCAAGATTCAACTCTTGGACATTCCTGGCAGGACGCTCATTAAGATTCCCGCCAGGATTGTATCATATAAATTTATTGTTAAATCCCGACAAGAATCACGGATATTATGTATTGTGATTTTTCTTAAATAATGGAAAAAATAGCACATAATTAAGAATATATTTTATGAGTTTAAATATATATTTCATTCGAGTTATTATAATTTTCTATTAAAACAGATAATCTAACGAGCGTATATATACACTTATATGTACGTTTATGGTAAGGCGGTTACAATTTAATTTATAACAGTCATACTATTTTAACAGTCTTTGCATTTAATTAAAATTAATTATATAATAAAATTTAAAAGAATGCAGCATATATAAATAGTAGTTTTAAAATTGCTTAAAATAAACAAAAAAGGACATAATTAGATGAAACAAAAATTTTAGTTACTGCCACTGATTCACAGTAGGGTAAAGAGTATGTTGTTCCTAGAAAAACTCTAGAGTTCCAGCTTAAAAAAAGGAAAACCAATATCCCTAATAAGCATAATTCTATTTGTAATAAGGATCAGGAGGCAGTTCTCATTAATAGAACATTTTACTTAGGTGGGAAAGGTTTCTCTCTCACAATTACTCAATTCAGGAAAATGGCATTTGAATTTGCAATACATCAAAATTTGAATGTACCTGCAAAATGGCATAGAGATGGCATGGCCGGAATTGATAGGTATTATACATTCTATAAAAGAAATCTTAATTTAAAATTAAGGAAGGCTGAAGGATTATCTATCAGCAGAGCCCAGGTTTTTAATAAAACAAGGTTCAGGAATATTTTCAGACATTGTTATCTGTGGTTGAAAATGTTTCCCCTGAAAATATATGGAACATAGATGAAACAGGATTAACATCAGTGCCAAATTCAAATTAAAAGGTGCTAGCTATGAAAGGTCAGGGATCAGTTATTCAATTGCAAATGGGTGAAAGGGGTTCATTATTAACAGTCATTCCCTGTATAAGTGCTAATGGACAACTTTTAGAGCCATTTATTATTTTTAAGGGAGTTAGAATGGACAAATCCTTGGCAAATTTGGCCAAAACTATCCATCTAACAAAATCTGGTTACATTGGCTCAGATGTGTTCTTGAACTTTTTGAAATTCTTTAATGAGAAAAGTAAACCTAAAGACTTAAACTCAAAAAGAATTCTAATCCTAGATGGCCATACTTCACACTCTCATTTACAAAATGTAAATTTCTGTGTTGCTAATAACATTGAAGTCATTTGTATACCTCCACATTCTTCCCATAGATTGCAGCCCCTGGACACCCACTTTAATGGTCCTTTAAAGAAGTTTTGGGCAGTTGAACTGAAGTCCTTTTTAAACAAGGAAAATTTCATGAAAATTAATAGACCTCAGTTTATTGAACTCCTTTCAAAAGTTTGGACAACAATGGGAGAGAAAAAAAAATTAATAAAAGATGCATTCAGGCACTGTGGAATTTATCCTGCCATGAATACTGTTAAAGATACAGAATATGAGCCTGCAACCTGCTTTTCTCCTCCAAAAATATCGCATGACTTAAGATCTGAGGAACCATCAACTTCGGCCAGAAAAGCAATGCCATCTCCAAATAAAAAAGCTTCAATGACACATAGCAAACAATTTGAGCCAGTCTTTACTAAACATGTCCTTAATTTGCATCAAGCATCCTCCACAGCAAAGTCAGCCAAGATACGAAAGGTAGTTCCAAAGAAGCCAACTAGGAGCCAACAGCTAACCATGAGCCAACAGCCAACTATAAGCCAACAGCCAACCATGAGTCAACAGCCAGCCCATAGGAAAAAAGTATTTCTAAAGCTTGTATTTCAAATAAGAAAAAAAAACGATAGTGGATGTGCCAAATGTATGGAAGCCTATAAATACACTGTCCTGGAATGGTTTAGGTGCACAGCATGTGATTTCTGGTTCTGTGAGGACTGTTTCGGTTCACAAAAATGCCTCAATTTCTAAATCTATAGTTTCATGTAAATAAATAAACAATTTGAAATACAAACAATTTTATTATAAACAATTCTAATAATGTGTTAAATTTTTCAATGTGTGTTTATTTACGGATGTATTTTATGTTGAATATATGCAACTTAAATAATTTGTAATCATTGAATATGTGTATTCTCTATTTTTTCCTTGTTAACCGTTCATTTTCAAATATATATAATTTTTATATATATATGAAAATATTTGTATTTATCTCTAATTGACTAAGTGGCAATATCACCCCAAATCATGGCGAAGATATTACCCCATCAGTTTCAGATCGAATAATTACATATCTAATTAAGTTACGACATTTTTAGTTTTAGAAATGTTAAATTCAATTAAAGTCCAAAGTATTTTAATATAATTAGAAGTGTACTACTATATTTTATATTAAAAAATTCAAAAAGATGTCTTAAGTGGCGATATTACCCCATATTACCCTATTCTTTATCAAACTTTTTACAGCAATTTCATTTATACAAAATTTGAACCGAGAAAGGGACTGAATGGGAGTGAATGAAGTTTCTGGTAATGTTCACCCATTGCTATTTGAGGCAGGAATGACATGTAAAAGAGTTCATGTACATGGTTCTTAAATATCACATTTGGCCATGCATTTGTCCGATTTAAACTACATTTGGTTTCACATTGAGGTAATTGTCTAACGCCGATCTTGATAGTTTATGCTACAATTTGATTCCTTGAATAAATATGCGTATTTTTGGCATTTTGGAATTTCTCTTCTATTTTAAGCAGAATTAATTGATATAAATGTATAAATAATTATTTTTAATTATTCGAACTATACCTTAAATTTTAAAAATATAGAATCTTAAATATTGAAATATTAAAACAAAATGAACATTAACCCTTTTTGTGACTACAAATTGCACAAGCAAATATAATTTATTTAATATTTGAAAGATGTTTTAAAATATCTATTTTATACAGTTAAAACAAATAAATCCATCGTCAATAAAATGCATTATATTATTTTAATTTCGATATGTTTTTCAAAATAATTTTTCATGTGTCAATTTTTTTTAACCATAACATATGTACGTATATATTTTATATCTTGCATATGTTACATTATGCATATGTTTACATGAAATACTGAAATAGTAGATTTTAAATTGTTTAAGTAAAATAAAAATTAAAATAATAAGTACATAAATAATAAATTTACACATACTATCATATTTATGTAAACATAAACTATGGTACATGCAATAATTTTCCTAATTTAGTTCAATTTAATGTTATTAGTAGTGTAGGAAGGGTGGATTCGAGCACAACAATTGACCTTTGACAATGACCGATTTTGCATCAGAAATTAAATAAGTACATATATTGTGGATTCCAACACATGCTGCACAAAAGTTATGTGGATTCCAGCTCAAAATATAGGAAGTGTCGATTCGACCCCACCACTTGAACTTTGATCATGAAGAAGAACAACATGTCTAAAATTCATTACAGATCAAGTGCTCATATTGTCTAATACAATGTTACTGTTATTAGTGGGGGCTTTCCGTGGTAACTGTGTGATGTTTGTTCAGATATGGGCTTATAGATACTTATTCAATTCTTGATATAAAATCGGTCATGTTAAAAGGTGTGCTCGAATCCACCCTTCCTATACTACTGCTATTAAGCCAGGAGATTGAAATCCTAAATTATGACTTTAAAACATATATTTAACGTTTCATTATTAGTGTATTAATTGGTTAAATAATAGCTATTATACATTATGCATTATATTATCATTTATATTGATATTAATAATATTAATATGTACTTGCGAATTTATACACATAAAGTAAAAGTTTATCATACAAAGTATATGATTTGTATGTAGCTGTACATACAAACAGCTACATATTTATTAGTTTTATTAAAAGTTTTATTTATTTATTTGAAGCTACTATTGAAGTTTCTTAAATTTCTGTAAATGTAATTTTCGTTTTTTTGTTTTATTTTTTCAGATAATTTAAATCGTCCATTTCAACAACTGCTTTCAACTAGTTCCTCAATAACAGAGCTTTGCAAAGAAGTGGTACTCGTATAGTCTTAATTACCGCCAAAAAATAGGAATTTAATAATACAAACATATATATCTACTTAAATAAAGCCTATATGTATTACGTACACTAGTTTATAAAAATAAAATGGAAGTCTTTTGTTAAAAGGATTGGTAAAATAAGTCGTCTAAGGTTTGCCGTATTAAATAATTTAATTAAGCGAATAAACCTGTTTCAATGTCACAGTTTCATTCTGTTTGCCTTGTAGCATATTAATTATTCATCATCAACATTATTTTTGTCACTTAAAATAATTTTTGTGAAGTTCTATCAATTTGTATTAGTGTTTCATGACATGTTCATATAAGAAAATTATTTTATGTTATTATGTAATGATATATTTGAAAAAAATATAATAATTGATATGCCTACGTTTATTTATTTTATTTACATAACTTTTGGCGTGCTTGATTTGAACTACGGTATTTTATAAACCGCATTCGATATGCATGTGTCAAATCAAAACTATGCAATGTGAGTCATTATATTAATTAATAGTAAACGGGTTAATAGAATAAGCCGTTTTTGCTTTTTACAGAAAATTCACTAAATATTATTTTTATTTATATGATGTATTTTAAAAATAAATTTGTATTTCACACCTTCGAAACCGAAACTAAAACTCCCCACCACAAATATTAAATGGTTTTGAATTTTGCGCCAAATTAAAAAAAAATGTCAGTCAATCATACTTGAGTATTTGTTTTTTGGTTGCTATGACTTCATATTGCTTGGCCAATTTCAAATAAGTCAATGTCGTTTCCAAAAATTCAAGGTCACATAGTTTGATTTTGCTAATTATATATTGATCAGGTGTACCCTAATAGTAGTAATCGATTATTGAAGTACAATTATGTATTTTTTCCAATACGATGCATTGTAGCCATATAGTAATGCCAGATCCGGGTAGTTTGATTGGGGATACCTACTAAATCGGGGTCGTTGAGTTCGATTTTACAACTTAGAAATTGATCATTAGAGTACATTTATTCATTTTTCTCAGTACGATGCGTTGCAGGTCTGATTCGTCGATCACGAAACTCACGCCGACAAAGACATGTATAGAAATAGTTTTGTGACATACTACTAGTATGAAAGCCCGATACTATAAGTATACTATAAGTACACTATAATTATACTATATATATATTTATATATATAGTATTAATAATTTTATCAAAACATATGCAGGCACATTGTTGCATTCAACTCTATGTACTTTAAAGTTCAATCTCATTTATTGTCATATCTGAAATTATTTTTAATAGAGTTTAATACCCTAAAATCGCTTATCTTCTAGATCCCTAAACTCCTAAATCTCAAAACTCATATATCCATAAACTCCTAAGCTCGTAAACTATTTTACATTTGTGTCGGGAAGTTTCGATTTCGCTTTCGTGTGGGAAGTAACGTCACTGCGTTGGAAACGCTCCTCTTATACTACTGAAATGGATAGTCCTGGATATCAACTGCCATATTCAAATAGTAAAAAGTTCACACTAAAAGAAAGGTTTAGGGGGTTAGGGGAGTAAATTTGTGTACAAGTTTTAAAATGTCTTTAATTTGATACATATTTATTTTATTTATTTAAAATTTTTGACACATTGGCAGTATTAAAATTATCAACATTCGACTCATTTGTTAATTGGAAACGTAGTTTATTAAAACGTCACTGACATCATGTGTCGAAAATTCCATTTTATCGTTTTAGATAAATACGTTCCTTCAAAACATATGTCAAGAAACATTTGACGACGACAAAGACACATATACAATAATGCTAAAATAGTATGTTTGTGACAACAAACAATCCAGATTAATAATGCTTTCACAATTTACGATATATTTGTGATTGCGGAAAGTGGTTTTTATCATGTTTTTATTAATGTGTAATTTTAAATTTATTTACTCCTTAGTTGTTTTTTTTGGCAGAGAAAAAATATGTTATAAAAATGCATTAGTGAGGACCATGACAACACGGTTTAGATAATTTATTATTATTTATATACATATATTGTTTTTGCTCCCAATACAGCATTAGTAGTAAAGAAAATGAGAAGCACTCGCTATAGGTTAAAAAGTATAATTTCACAAATTTTCGAACCTCTGGTTCCTAGTCATGTGACTAACATATGAGCTACAGAAA
>JAUZND010004740.1:0-11542 GCA_034780555.1 Coelogynopora nodosa
GTTGAGATATGTGAAGTGTTGAGATATGTGAAGTGTTGAAATATGTGAAGTGTTGAAATATGTGAAGTGTATGTTGACATATGTGAAGTGTTGAAATATGTGAAGTGTTGACATATGTGAAGTGTTGAAATATGTGAAGTGTTGACATATGTGAAGTGTTGACATATGTGAAGTGTTGACATATGTGAAGTGTTGAGATATGTGAAGTGTATGTCAAAATATCCAAAGAAATATAAATATCATGAAAGTAGTCATGTCATTATAAAGGTTAAGATTTTTTTTTTCTTGCTTCTTCTGTTCATAGATAGGTTATTAATAAAAAATATAATATCTTTAACGAATTTTATACAATTATCAAATGTATTTCTATTTCGAATCCGGAGAATTATAAAATTGTAAAATTAGAATTATACGTAAAAAATAACTTTCAATGAACCCCAATTTCTATCGCGGTCGTATTACTTAACGCTGTGGTCACAATTTTTAGTTTGAGATAGAGCTTTATCTTATTAAATTTGTTTTGGTTTAGCTATGTACATGTGTAACTAATTATCTAGATCATTTCACCAACAACACAAGGCAAATTTCTATATTATATACAATATAATAATGTGTAGTGAACTGGTATATGTATACATTTATTGAACAATAAATATTGGTTACTCACCTCAATAGTATATTATAAACTTAACATCAGGAATGTGGGATCAGTTGCGTCAATATTTGTCATAAAATGTTGCATATTATCATCATTATTTATTTATTACTTGAGTAACAGATTTCAATTGATTATAAACATTGATGATAATAAACTTGACTTGTAACATATATGATAACATCAAACGTGCTTTGTAAATACAATTTTTTATAATTTTGAAACGTTATGCTTTACATTTTGATGTGTCAAATTTCATGTTTAATCGCAAAGTTGTTTTAATTTGAAATTAATGATTCAATGCACAGGTAATGACCATGACTCGATAGATATATAATGACATTATTTTATAATAAGCAACGTAGTTTACATTTAGTAAAACAGCAATTGTTGTGACTGTATGGCTTACAACTAAAATTGTTTTGTTTTATTTGTAATTTTCAGGAACATCTGTAGCTATGGGTAAGTAAATATAATGTCATAATTGACAGTACGTTTTTGTCTTTAACAGATTATAAATTGATTAATAATTCCACCGATATCGGAGATATATTAAATAATAATTAAACATAAACTATATGAGATTTTTTTTTTGAGACAAACCATTCGCCACTTTTTTGTTTAGATGATATCGTAACAAGTTATTGTGTCCTTCAATGTAATCTAATGTGTTTCGTCGCTTTATTGCTTATTTAATAAACGTCGCTGAGAGTTTGTCCAAATAATAGGAAACATTTTATGTGACCTATTTTAACCGGAATAGCAACATACATAATTTCATTCAAAGATAGCATTGACAAATATGAAACTTTAATGGATTCATTATGCTCTATTTTCTTTCATCTAATATTCGCAAATATAGGTAGCACACTGATAGACAAAGTGCATTTGCAATCGATAATTTAAAATGTTAATAATTTAAAATAGTATCTAGATAGTTATTTCCGAATCACATTTATTAAAAATCGCTTGTAATGATTACTATTTAAGTTGTACATCAGCGTATATCAGGTACATTTATTAACAAGTTTAAAATACGTTTATCAATTAATATACATTTTATTCATTAATTTTTTTTAAATTAAAAATAATGTATTGTTTTACATTACAGCTTTGCATATTATTACGTTAATCACAAAAACATAATTAAAATTATTAGATTTTCACAAAATCATTCAAGTTCATTATCAACTCGTTAAGTTAACTTAAAATTAAAATTGAAGTTAAGTCGAGATAAAGAGAAGAATTAAAAATCGGTTTTATTCCTGTTAAGCTGAAATATATGAATATCAATATAACAAGTTAATATATTATACGATGACGTCATTAATCTTAGTGCAAGTTGTATAACCTCAAGTAGTGTATATATATATATACATCTATGTATATATCCATTTATAATTTATAAATAAATCAGTATTACGTATCAGTAATCATATATCATAACAGATTATTTATTGATAATATCCTTGAGAGATATTTATTTTTTCAGAATTATATATTTATAAATATATGTTTAGTCTTACATAATATGCAGACATTATTGTTTTATCATTTTGTATTCAGGTGCATCGGGTAAGTTTGTTTGAGGTATTCAAATAGTGATGGCTATATATATATATATATATATAATGAGCTTTAATGTTCGTCATACCAATGCGAAGCTGTTAATAATATTCGGAATAATAATTGGTTTAGACAAATCATCATACATTAGCTATTGTTTATAAAAGTCAAACATAAATTATTGCAACATTGAATAATAATTTATTTGTCAATATTATTTCCAAATAAATACAAATAAATAAATTAATAATCTTTAATGTTTTAAGTTTTCCTAACTGTTGTTTATTTTTTAATATGCAATATATTCGCATAATGTACCAAATATTTTGTAAGTTTGTTGTATGAATTAATTGGTTACTTTTAATATGTTACATACACATACATAATGTAGATATTATGCGGTATAATATATTAGCTTAACACAGATTTAGATAACATAATTAAAATTATTTAATAAATGTGATAATTTCATCATTAACTGTGCTTTTTTTCTAAATATAAAATTAATTTCCAATAACAAGTTTTCTCATGAAATGTTCGTATTATATTATTACATTATATGTATGTCTTAAAAAGCAAAACATAATGATATGGTTATGACACTAGATGGTTACAAAACAATAACTTAATATTCTAGACGTTAGAAGTATATCTAGTTTTGTATACAGTCTTGTTATAGTTTTTAAAGTATTATGTTATGTATAAGTAAATTGATATGTTAATATAGTTTTGATACATTCTAGCTTACTTTTGTAATTTTTAGCTTCATCTGGTAAGTTTGTTTCATATATCACACTAATTCTTGCCTTGAAGCCACATTATTGTACTATCCATTTTTTAAATACTAAATACTACATATAAATAAATGAAATCGATAGAAAACAAGCAAGCATCCCCACCTAAATAAGTTTTAAAATCACAATCATTATCATAACCTTCAGTACCGCGGATAATTATAATTTTTAAGTATACATCATCGCACAGATGTTAAATTGTGTAAACTTATTTAACCAGTAAATTATTTATTGGATCAATTGCATAAGTTTTTAAAATATATTATGTTCTGTTTCTCCTATACCGCATGCCCTTCTGTATAAAAATCATATTAAAATAACATTATAATTTTAAATATTATAATCATAAATGTGGTATTTTCTATTGTTAAATTTTACTAAATAGAATTGCATATTTTACGAATTATTAAGTTATTATATATGAATAACACGGTATAGTTTAAATTTTAATTTAATAGTGAATAACCGAGATATGTTATTAAAAATATTTTTAATTAAAACTAATATCAACTAAGTTCATAATAAACCAATAATATAACATTCAATTTATTTTTTCATAAAGCATTGAATATGAGTAAACTTGTATAATTGTATGTTGTATTTATAATAAATTTATGTTGTAATTTACTCAAACTTTGTACATTGCTATATTTGTAATCAAAATACAGTTTCGTATTAAACGAGCATGTGAAAATGCTTATTTTAAGTAAAACACATATAAAAATGTCACTAGCGCCTATTTAAAAATTAAACAAAACGACCATTAACAACAAAATACAATGATGAACATTTAAATTAAATACGTATCAAAATGCGATTATATTATAATTATACAATTTTGTTTTAACGTTTTGTTTATATTTGTCAATTCTGTTTGTTCGAAATTAATACGTAAAAGTAATATTTCAATATATTTGCCGTTTTATATATTGATATCACGTATCACATTTTTTAATATGTTTAAATATATTTAATACATCCTTTGAACGCGTATGCTTAAAGTCTTATTTATAAATTAATATAATTTTGCACTTTCATATAATGTATGAATAGTTATAACGACACGAAGTTATATTTTGAAAAAAGTATTATATTCTAACGTATCTTTCTTTGTTATAAAAAAGTGTGGGTTCTAAAAATTAATATATATTACATAAAAAAATTAAAACGTAAATAGGGGCAATATGTCACACAATTTGTAAACTACCCATTGCCTTTATAATATAAATGTAAATAAGTTTTCATTGTTAAATATCAATTTACTTTTTTTATAATTAAACTACTGTATACTTAAATAATGTAATTATATATAGAATAATACATTCTATTAACAAAAAAATATAAGAATAATGCAACTGAAGTTCATGAAATTCAGTGATATAGACAAAATCATATTAGAAAAACATTATATATATTAAAAACATAAATTTATCATTTCATTGAGATATTTCAATCAATAAAATAGTATAATTTACGAATTAGTAATTTTTTATCTACGCGTATTCACTGGAATGTTCTTGTCTTCGTTTAATATTAAACAATCTACTGTAAATATGTTAATAAATACATGTGTTACTAACACAAATATCACCTAAACACGTCATGATAAACAATTCATATACAATTAACTTTCAATTTAGATTGTTTCATAAAGCATTGACGAGTGCAAATAAACTATATTTTATTAGCATTTATCAAAGTTTAATGTTGTAGTTTTATAGAATATAACATTAATTATAACATCATAATTATATATTGGATTCCTACAATAATATAAACAAAACGTATTACATTGCAGTCTTTGTAATATAAAACAGTTTAGTATTAGAAGAATATTTGAAATTGCTCATGTTATATAACAATATTTAAAAATATCAATATCGCCTATTTAATAATTAAACAAGACGACAATTAACAACAAAATACAATGATAAACCATTCTAAATTACATGTGTATCTAACTGCGATTAGATGATTATTATACTATTATTTTTAACGTTTTGTTTATATTTGTCAATTCTTATTGTATGACATTAATAAATTAAAGTAATATTTGAATATTTTTGCCGTTTTATATATTGATATTACGTATCATATTTTTTTTCATTTTCTTATTTATATTTAATACATACTTTGAACGCGTATGATTTAAAAGTCTTACGTATAAATTAATGGAATTTCTTACTTTCATATAATTTATGAATAGTTATACCTACATACAAAAAGCTAAATTTTGAAAAAAATTATTATATTATAACGTATCCAATCTGTTTTTCTTTTTAATTTTCAGACAATGCATCGTTTAGAGCGAGTAAGTTAGTTTGTTATAAAAATTGTTGGGTTCTAAAAAATAATATACATTACGTAAAAAACTTAAAACGTAAATAGTGGCAAAATGTCATACAATTTTTAAACTACCCACTGCATTTATATAAATGTAATTACTTTTTCATCATTAAATATCAATTTACTTTTTATAATTAAACTACAATCTACTTAAATAATATAATGATATATAGAATAATACATTTTATTAACATAAAAATATAAGAATAATGCAACTGAAGTTCATGAAATTCAGTGATATATTCAAAATAATATTAAAATAACATTATATATATTAAAATAATAAATTTTGTCATTTCATTGTGATATTTTAATCAATAAAATAGAATAATTTACAAATTTATAATTTTTTATCTACGCATATTTTCTGAAATAATTTTGTCGTCGTTTTATATTAAAATATCGAAATATTATATTTAATACATGTGTTATATTACTAACACAAACATCACCTATACACATAAAAAACAACTCATATAACTTTCAATGTAAATTAATTCGTAAATCATTAATGTGAGTCATTAAACTATATTTGAATAACTCCTTTCAGATTTCTATTTTGTAATGTTATAGATTATAACATTAAATAACATCATCGTTATATATAGGATTCCTCCAATAATAAAAACAAAACTTGTTACGTTGCAGTATTTGTAATAAGAAAATTGTTTCGTATTAAAAGATTATTTGAAATTGCTCATTTTATATAACAATATTTAAAATATCACTATTGCCTATTAAATAATGAAATACAAGGATCATTAACACAAATAATTTAATGAATCATTCCAAATGACATATGTATCAAACTTGAATTAGATTATTAATAAGCAATTGTTTATACGTTTTGTTAATATTTTTCAACACTCTTCGCATGACATTTATACAATATATTGATATTTTAAAAAATATTGCCGTTTAATATATTGACATCACATGTCGTTTGTATACGTGTATTTATATTAATAACATTTTTTAAAAGCATATGCTTTAATAGTCTTAAATATAAATAAATAGATTTTTAAACTTTCAGAAAATGTATGAAAAATAATAACGACATAGAACATATTGTTATATATTTTTAATTCACTATTTACAACCTATCCTATTTGTTTTCATTTGTCAATTTCATACACTGAATTACAGCGGGTAAGCTTGTTTGTTATACTATTTTTTTGGTTGTAAAATATAATACGTGTTTCATAAAAAAATTCAAAACGTAAAAAGTGGCAGATGACATACCATATGTAAACTACACATTTTATTTATATAAATGTAATTAAGTTTTCATTGTTTAAATATCAATATACGTTTTGCAAATTGACTATACTGGAATAATATAATTATGTATAAAATAATACATTATATTTAAATAAAATATATCAGAATAATGCACCTAAATTTCGTAAATGTATGTGTAATAGTCAAAATAATATTTAAAGAAAATTACGCATATTGTATTTATACATTTGGTCATTTCTGTTGTGTAGTTATACTCAATATAATAGTATACTTTACAAATTAGCCATTTCTTATTTATGCATAATCATTGTAATGTAGTTACTAAGACTAAAATCAACTAAGCACATAATAAACTATTCTTATTTAAACATTTAATTAACTTTGTTTCGTAAATCATTTATGTGAGCAATTAATCTATATTTGAATAACTTTTATCAGATTTATATTTTGCATTTTTTTAAATATAATATTAAATAATATCATAAATATATTGAATTTCTATAATCATTTACTCAAACTTACTACATTCCTACATTTTTAAACAAAATACAGTTGCGTATTAAACGAGCATGTGAAAATTCTTACTTTAAATAACAACATATAAAAATGTCACTTTCGTCTATTTAAAAATTAAAAAAGAGGTCCATTAACAACATAATTAGACAACAATTAAATAATAATAATTAAACAAATAAATAACAACGATTAGATTATAATTATACTATTTTTTAACGTTTTGTTTATGTTTGTCAATTGTCGTCAATTCTTATTGTACGACATTAATACATAAAAGCAATATTTCAATAGTTTTGCAGTTTCATATATTTATATAATGTATCATATTTTTTTCATATGCTTATTTATGTTTAATACATACTTTGAACGCGTATGCTTTAAAGTTTTATATATAAATTAATGGAATTTCGTACTTCCATATAATTTATGAATAGTTATACCGACATGAAGTTATATTTTAGAAAATTGTATTATATTCTAACGTATTTAATCTGTTTTTTTTCATTTTCATACAATGCATCATTTACAGCGAGTAAGTTGGTTTGTTATAAAAAATGTTGTGTTCTAAATAATAAAAAAAACTTTAAATAAAAAAATTAAAACGTAAATAATGGCAAACTTTTATTCCATTTTCAAACTACCCATTGCCTTTATAATATAAATGTAAATAAGTTTTCAATGTTAAATATCAATTTACTTTTTATAATTAAACTATTGTATACTTAAATAATATAATGATATATAGAATAATACATTCTATTTAAATAAAAATGTAAGAATAATGCAACTGAAGTTCATGAAGTTTAGTGATGTAGTCAAATCATATCAAAATAATATGATATATATTAAAATCATAAATTTGGTCATTTCGTTGTGGTATTTTAATCAATAAAATATAATTATTTACGAATTAGTAATTTTTTATCTACGCATATTTGCTGTCGTGTTTTTTATTTGTTTAATATTGAAAAATCTAAATATGTGTGTACTAACACAAACATCATCTAAACACATAATTAACAACTCGTATAATTTTTCAATTTAAATTGTTTCATAAAGCATTGATGCGTGCAATGAATCTATATTTTAATAAACTTTTACAAATTTCTAATTTGTTTTTTTATAGAATTTAACATTAAATAGCATCATAATTATATACAGTATTCCTCCAATAATATAAACAAAAATTGTTACTTTGCAGTATTTGTAATAAGAAAATCGTTTATTATTAAAATATATTATTTTAAAGTGCTCATTTTAAATAACAATATTTACATTATAATTATCGTCTATTTAGCAAATAAATACAAGGATCATTACCAAAAGAATTCAATGATGAATAATTCCAAATTACATATGTATCAAACTTGAATTAGGTTATTATTAAGCAAATGTTTACACGTTTTGTCAATATGTTTCAATACTTTTTGTATGGCATTTATACATTGTATTCATACTTTTTTAATGTTTGCCTGTTTAATATATTGATATCAGATGTCATTTTTTATACGTATATTTATATCAATTACATTTTTTGAACGCATAAGCTTTAATAGGCTTACGTTGTATATATAAATAAATGGAATGTTATACTTTCAGAAAATGTATGACTAATTATAACGCTACATATTGTTATATATTTTTAATTTACTATTTACAACCTATCCTATTTGTTTTCATTTGTCATTTTCATACACTGAATTTACAGCGGGTAAGTTTGTTTGTTATACTATTTTTTGGGTTCTAAAATATAATATGCATTTCATAAAAAAATTCAAAACGTAAAAAGTGGTTGGTGACATACAATATGTAAACTACACATTTCATTTATATAAATAAGAATAATGCCACTGAATTTCGTAAATGTACGTGTAATAGTGTAAATCATATTCAAACATAATATATACATATTGTAATAATAAATTTGGTCATTTATATTGTGTAGTTTTACTCAATATCATTGTTTACTTTACGAATTATCAATTTCTTATTCATGCATTATAGTTACCATTCATATTATAACATCAAATTAAAACTTTTTCGTAATTCATTAATGTTAGCAATTCAACTATATTTATATTTGAATAACTTTTATCAGATTTCTATTTTGTATTTGTATAGATTATAATATTGAATATTATCATAATTATATATTATTTCAGTTTCGTATAAAACGAAAATATGAAAATGCTTATTTTAAATAACAACATATACAAATTTCATTATCGCCCATTTAATAATTAAATAAGAAGATCATTAACAACATAATGCAATGATGAACCATTCGAACTAAATGTGTATCAAACTGCGATTAGATCATAATTATCCTTTTTTTGAATGTTTTGTTTATATTTGTCAATTCTTATTGTTCGACATTAATATATAAAAGTAATATTTCAATATTTTTGTCGTTTTATATTGTATTGATCATATCACGTATCATATTTTTCTATATGTTTATGTATATTTAATACATATTTTGAAAGCGTATGCTTTAAAAGTCTTATTAATAAAATAATGGAATTTCGTACTTTCAAATAATTTACGAATAGTTATACTGACATGTAATTATATTTTGTAAAATTTTATTATATTCTAACGTATCTAATTTGTTTTTATTTTTAATTTTCATACAATGCATTTACAGTGGGTAAGTTTGTATGTTATACTATTTTTTGAATTCTAAAATATAAAATATGTAACATAAAAAATTTAAACGTAACTACTAGCAAAATGTCATTCAATTGTTCAACTACACATTGAATTTATATAAATGTAAATAAGTTGTCATCGTTAAATATCAATTTACGTTTAATAAATGTATGTACAATAATTACATAATATAATCATGTTTAGAATGATACATCCTATTTTTTTAAAGTGTAAGAATAATGCCACTGAAATTCATGAAATTCTGTGATATGGTCAAAATCTAAATAAAAAAAAGTTGTATATATTAAAATAATACATTTGGTCTTTTGATTGTGATATTTTAATAAAAAAATTGTATAATTTACGAATCAGTAATTTGTTATCTACGCATATTCACTGTAATGTTTTTGTTTTCGTTTAATATTGAAAAATCGAATTACATTATTAAATACATGTGTTACTAACACAAAACATCACCTAAACACATTATAAACATGTTATATAACTTTCAATTTAAATAGTTTCATAAAGCATTGATGCGTGTAATGCTTTCTATATTTTTATAGAATATAACATTTAATAACATCATCATTATATATAGGATTCCTCCAATAATATAAAAAAACTTGTTACATTACAGTTTTTGTGATAGAAAACAGTTTCGTATTAAAAGATTATTTGAAATTGCTAATTTTATATAACAATATTTAAAAAGATCACTATCGCCTATTTAAAAATTAAATACAAGGATCATTAACAAAATAATGTAATGAATCATTCCAAATGACATATGTATCAAACTTGAATTAGATTATTATTAAGCAATTGTTTATACGTTTTGTTAATATTTTTCAATACCTTTCGAATGCCATTTAAACATTATAGTCTAATATACTAATATATGGATATCACATGTCATTTGTTTACAAATATTTATATTATTAAAACAATTTGAACGCATATTCTTTAGTAATCGTATATAAAATTTATTCACATGTTATACCTTTCGATACTTTATGATTTCTAGACAGCTATTTTTTTGTAAATATTATTGTATTCTAACCTATTCATTTTGTTTTCAATTTTCAATCTCATACAATGAATTCACAGTGTGTAAGTTGGTTGTTATACTATTGGTTAGGTTCTGAAAGATAATACACGTTACATAAAATTGTTTAAATTTAAATAATGACAGACTGACAGACAATCTGAATACTACACTCTGTTTATATATATATATGTATATATTTTCTAAGTTTAAATAGTATTCTACTTTTTAAGACATGTATTATTCTGACACAGTATAATCATGTATACAATAATACATTATTATTAAATAAACATATAAGAATAATGCTACTTAAATTTGCGAAATTCAGTTTTCTAGCCAAAATCATATTTTGAAATAAGAATCAAATGTTATAATAATAAAGTTGGTGAATTCTATATTGATATTTGACTAAGTACAATAGTATAATTTACAAATTAGCATTTAATTTTTTATGGTTATTCATTGTAAAGTATTTATTTTATTTCAATATTAAATAATTAATAATAATATTATTAATTAAAATATATTTAAAAAAATATATGTTACTAAAACTAATATCAATTAAGTACATAATATACCATTGATATAATTTTGAATTAAAATGGTTTCTTAACCCTTCGTACGTGGAGGGGGGTATGCCCATTTTTTTCTCAAATAAATTAAGTTTTTGATTGAACCATAACACGTATGACCCTGATTTTTTTACTCAGTGGCTAAAAT
>JAUZND010004741.1:0-11542 GCA_034780555.1 Coelogynopora nodosa
TTATGTAAAAATATTCGAAATTATTTTTGTTATATTTTTTAGTTAGATAAAAGTATTTTAGCCACTGAGTAAAAAAAATCAGGGTCATACGTTTTATAGTTCAACCAGAAACTTAATTTCTTTGAAAAAAAATTGACATAGGCCTACCTCCCTCCACGTACTATAGTGTCCCGAATAACCGATCAGGTATCTGGTATCTTCTGAATTGGCTTATGGCTGGATTTAAATACTTTTCGGCTCTTGTTCTTATTCAATTTAAAACTATTCTGATTATGATTTCTCTTAAGCCATCTTGCAGAAACCAGCCTTTAGTAGAACTAACATGTTGCCATCGTATAGACGCATGTCGATATGATTATCGAAAATATTATTGCAGTTCTCTGTTATTGTTTATATCAACTCAATTCGAGTCATATTTGATTAGCTCAATTTTAATTAAATAAAATCTTGCAATCTTAGAATAGCATTTTCATTTTGTTTCTTTAGTGCTTTACTATTTATAATAGTGAACATGGTATGATTTCTTTTTCGTTTTAGATGTCTGATTCTTTTGGGATAAGATGTTTTTTTACTGTTCATATCCATTTTTATGTTTATTTTGTTTTGGTCAATGGACAATTCTTCAATAATCTGACTGTATTTATCATTATTGTCAATCTTCCACAACTTTTCTAGGTTTTCTGAGCGCTATTACGAATAAACTGTCTAATATCTTGTGAGATATCTTTGTAAGCATGTTTTTAATTTCTACCATATATTTCATTTTTGTTGTTTCAACTTTTGCTCCAAGTTTTTGAAGATTCGTCTAAAGTTCAATTTAGTTATAATCAATAAATTAACATAATAATGTTTGGATGTACCTGCATAGGTACTACATAGAGAAAACTTTGACCAGTACAGTACAGAAATACTTATTTAAAACAAATAAAATTAAAGCGGTAAACAATTCAATAAAAATCGCAATGGATATTTAATAAAAAGCATTACTTTTTTTAACAATTTTAATATTTTTACATACCAATATTCATCCTCACACAATCTTGATTCATTGGATTTCTTAATGTCAATTCGATTTGTCCTATTCATTTACTTATGTCGCAGATAATTTTTTAGCAATCAGGTCATGATATTACGATCCTGGACAATAATAGTTATAAAAGTTTTGCCATGCGTTTTTCACACAATACATACTTATCAAATAAAGCTATCATAAACTGAGTAATTAAATGATGGGGCCGTTCCATAAAAACAGGCGGCTAGATACTTTTCCACTTGATAAAAACTCGCGGCATAGGAGCCAAAATAAAGATAGGAAAATACTCAATTGAACGAGTGGGATCATAGTATAAAAACGGGCGGCTAGATTCTTTCCCGTTTGAAAATACGCGCGGCACTGGTACCAAAATAAAGCTATAAGGAACAGTGTAATCAAAGGAGGGGGTCACTGGATAAAAACTAGAGACTATTAGATACTTTCCCACTTAAAAAAACCCGTGGCTTAGATGCCAAAATAAAGATAATTTTTTTTTTAATTTAACATTTTCTTATGTTTTTTTGGCCCTTATAATGTCGCGCGTTTTTTACCAGTGACCCCCTCCTTTGATTACACTGCGTTTCCTAGTTTTATTTTGCCACGTATGCCGCGCGTTTTTTAAGTAGGAAAGGATCTCGCCACCTGTTTTTAAATAATAATCCCACTCGTTCAATTTAACATTTTCTTATCTTTATTTTAGCACCTATAATGCCGCGCGTTTTTTAAAGTGGAAAGTATCTAGCCGCCTGTTTTAATGCAGTGACCCCCTCGTGTGATTACTCTGTTTCTTAGCTTTATTTTGCTACGTATCCATGCGATTTTTTTTAAATAGGAAAGAATCTAGCCGACTGTTTTATCCAGTGACCTCTTCCTTTGATTACACTGATTCTTGGGTTTATTTTGGTACCCATATACCCAGCGTTTTTTCAAATGGGAAAGTATCTAGCCACCTGTTTTTATGGAACGACCCCATCATTTAATTACTCAGTTTCTGAAAGCTTTGTTTGACAACTATGTATTGTGTAAAACACACGGCTAAACGAACGGCAAAAAACACATTTTGACGTTTATTTTAGATTGGAATAAGTAGTTACAATCAGTAATTTTTCTTCGTTTAATATTAATATTTGTTTTAGTAATATTTTTAATAATTATAGCGCTATCTGTAACTCATAAAAAAAATAGTGACAAAAAATTAAAAAATACGCGACAAAACTGAGAAAGTTTTGCACGCCAAAAGTTCTACTCGTGAGTAATTATCAGTAATATGTAATAAATATTAATTAATTTGCTGCAAATTATTTATCAAATATTTTAGTTATTTATTAAACCTACGTCTATGATTCATATTTAAAATAATTCTCATTTTACAAATATTAATAATCTAATACAAATAGTAATGGGACCATACTATAGTAATATTTTGAAAATGATTTTGAATTGATTGTATTATATATATAATATTTAAAAAATATTTTATTAATAGCATACCATATAGATAGTTAACCAGGGCTAGCATTTTTCCTTTTTTTTTGTGTTTTATAAATATAACAATTGGCAATTTGTTTGTGTCCTGAGATTGTTATATATATATATATATATACATACTATATAGACGATTTATAATCTTAGTGTTAGATGCATCTAACAATTAGACAGTTTTGTATCTGACCATTAGATGTGTTTTATCATTAGACAAATTTGTCTGACGTTTAGACGATTTTTTTGCAGTATACTTATATACAATATATACTACCCCTATAATGATATATATTTATACTCATATTGGAAAGCTACACTATATATATATCAAATTGATACTGAGTATTTAACAGCTTATAACCTACATTTTCATAAGTCAATTGATACCTGCATCTGGCATGCCTCTGGCTCTGACACCATCACCATCAAACCACAGTTATCTGTATATTCATGTGACATGTAAATTGTAAAGATTTTAAATGCATGCTATAATATAGCTATGGAATTGAAAAATGTTCAGTGAAGTGCACTATCACTGATTTTATATAGTCTTGGCTGACTACCTTGCCATACATAACCAGAGAATGTTTGAATTATAAATTTTCCAGTAATGAATCCTTTGTTAAATATGAGACCTGGTTAACATATTTATTATATATATTTTTAGAAAGCAGAAGATTAAACTAAATACAAATTAATTCTCTCTGACATTATACACACTATACTTAAATAATTTTAAATTAATGGAATTTAATAAAAACACTTAAATATATACTTATATTGAGTTTATATATATGAAAAATAATAAATATATTAGAAGGAACTATTAATAGTATTGTACAACACATTTTAATATTTAACATTTTATGGCAAGTATTACAAATTGTATATAAGTAAAGTAATTAATGCCATTGTCATTGAATAATTTATCAAATTTAGTTATAGCTAAGCCTAAGGTAGCTAATTAGCTTATATTAAATAGCATAGATTTCTTATTACCACTAATTGTTTTTGTAAATACACAAGCTATGACTTTAATAATAAAGAATGGGTATGGTACTACCACTAGAAATAGGTGTAGCCTTAATATATGCATTAAAAAGGTGTATCAAATTCTTTGCTAAAATTAAAAGCTCTGCTACAGTTGCCCTTCAATAATTATCCTGTAAGATAATTATTAAATAAATAAAAGTATTAACCATAATACTTAATAAATATATTTGATCATCATTTATAGTGATATATTTGGTATTTATATATATTTTTTTATAAATATATAATATATTTCAAATAATTTTGTTATATAATAATATAATAGACATAGCATCATAAAATTTTAATATGTAAAACATTTTCAGATTATATTTTATAATTAAAAAAATTATCTGAATCTATTTAATACATTATTTATGTGAATATAGTCCATTTATACAGTTAAATTTTATAACAGTTTACAAGATGATATAATTTGTATACTCCACATATTATATTTATTATATAATTTATTATATAATAATAATATATTATATTTATCTATTTATAAACTCTTTAAATTTTAGAGCTTCTTGTCACTATTACATGTATATTTAACAATACATTTATTATTTGACATTGACCTGGTCCTCACTGCCTCTCTTCCCAAACCAACATTCTTTTGAGAGCCACTAGTGCTATATTGACAACATTTATTTTGTTGTTGCAAGACTGATATTTGTAGTCAGTTTATTGAATATAACATGAATATGGAAGAAGTGATACATTGCACCCAATTCTTTTTATAATATATTATCTGCACTTGCTCTACATCATTGAATTATTTCAACATTTACTGAAAACTGCTGCAAAGGAACTATGTCCTGAAAAGAAATCCACATGGCATGTTCTGTTACATTTAATGTACCCTAGAAGTTGGCATACATCATTAAATGTATATAAATTTTTATGCTAGCATATCTTTTCCTGGGTGGGAAAATCATCAGAACTCTAATAAATTCTTTTTATTCTATCCACAGGTTTGGGCTTGCCATCTTATCACTCCAGGCCTGTCTTACATAGAGTGCAAGCTATGTTTGGATTGTAAATTTTTCTTATAAATAATATTTGTGGTTTGATGATAACTCATACCTTTTCTGGAGTTTAGTCATGAATGTTAGTTTTTCTTTAAAGCATCCCAAAATTGTTATTAAATTGTGTTTCTTATTTGACAGTCACTTTGATAATTTCTGATCTTCTATTTTTTGTATTGTGGTAATGTTGAGGTTTTGAATAGAATGTGTTCATTTACTATTACCATAGCATAGGATTCTTCTGATTTGCTCAATTTTATCACAATTAAGCAAATCACTGATGAAAGATTAGGATGCTTTAATACTCTTTTTTTAGTTTTGGCTATTGTTTTGTACGGGCATCCCATTCTTCCAGAAATTTCTGAAATTTCCGATGAATTTGATCATTTTTGAGATCAACCATTTAGCACTATTTTCTAATAAGGTATAGGAAGTGGGGGGTATTTGGATAATTTGTTGGTTGAAGATGGGTTCTAAACTCAAAATCATGTTTTATTTGAGTTCAAATTAACTATAACCCAAAAAATTATTTGCACTATGTGCAAAGATGTTTTACCTGTTATCACCATTTCTGAGTTCTTCCTAACCATTGTTGATTAGGAAAAAGCCTGAAATGCTAAATGATCTCCATATTGTTATATGTATTATATTAATTCATTCAGAAACTGGTTTTTATATTTTAGATGGTTTATAATTTAGAAAGAAATTTTTGTCTACAAAATTGGGATTTATAGCTTTGGCTGCTCGCCTCACAATGGGTGTCCCAGAATTTTCCGGAAATTTGAGAGTATACCCACTAGGGTGCTTGTTTGTAAGAAAAATTGAAGCAGTCTGTTTTATAATATGGTAGTTCTTTCAAGATTATAGTAATGCCAATTGGCATAGACTTCTGCATCATACATTATAAAATTTGCGATTAATGCCATACATTTTGTGTGAAACGATTTTAATATTTATTGTAATGAACTGTGTGCTTCTTTAGTTGCTTTTCAACTTGCAAAGATGGCCAGTGACAACAGCGAAGAGGCCGCCTCGGTTGTCATTGAAAACAGCGAGGATGTGGTCCCCCTGACTCCACAGGAGGAAATCGAACGTCTGGAGTTACTCTATGCAACTGTGCTCGAGGAGAATCATCGTCTGCGTCAGGAGGGTATACACTGCCAGGAGGAGCTAAAGCGCGTCAGGGAGGAGAACGATCGCCTTAACAACAGTCTCGGGAAGAAAGAGGATATCATCAAGCGTCTAATGGAGGGAGAGGTGTTACCTGCACCTGGTGAGTTTTGGTGGTGACCAGCTGCAGTCAATCTTTCCTCATTTAAGGGTAAACTCTGGGTTCTCACAAACGCATGAAATCTCGTGAATTTTAAAAATCATCTTCTAGTACTCTGAACAATTCGCAAAAATAATTTAGGTTTGAATAATCCTGGCGATTGAAATTGAAAAAAATTATTTGAAATATAAAATTTCCACTTTTTAACATAATATTGTTAACCAATATTTTATGAACAAATCATGTCTTAAGTTTTATTTTAAAGTATTTTTTAGGGTAACCTTTTGTGTAACGTTTTTCACTATTAATTCTATTTTGTTCTCTTTCATAATATTGCAGAACGTGTCATCGATTTTGGTTCAACTCCAAAGTAAGTACTTCCGATCGCTCGTGAACATTTGTTTTATGACATTTAAAATGAACATAGTTTTAAACACTACTAAGTACTTATTTATTGATCAAAATTAGTTGTTATTAATTGAATAATCTGAGTTACGTTTATTGCCATAATTTTTTTGTGGTATCTCATTTATATAGAACTAAGATATGCATGATTTTAATATCATAATAAGTGCATATTGAATACTTGGCATATTTTATTGAATAAAAGATGCTCATTAAAAAGAGAATATGCCATATAGCCCTAGATACAAATTTTCAAAAATAAAATTAAATAAATTCAAACTATAGATGGTATAATTCGTAGGATAGTATGGATTTTGTATGCGATTTTTCTAACATATATGGATGTAGGAACAACTCTTTTGTTTGTCTTAAATCACGAAGTTATCATCTGCTATATTTCAGTCGAAATTCCCAAGCTATATCTGAAGATTATGATTTGGACTCTCTAATAAATGTAAGTGGTTATACATCGTCCATTTATAATCTTTAATTTATCTTCCCCTATATATAATAAGTGACTATTTGTAATGTATTTTTGTCCATTGTTCTCAATTATGAACTTGTTTTTGTATATTATTAGCATTATGCAGATTTGGATTAAATTGGGTAACAATATTAATATACTATAAAGCAACAGCAATCTTTGAGACTCAAAAACGATTGATATATTATTTGTTTTTTAATGATTTAATAAATTGTCATCTTGAAAATAACGCATATTGTTAATTTTTTATTGTTTTTTTGAAAATACGCCTCAAAAAATACATCACTACTTGGTCTGTCCTTTGGCTGTGGTTTTTCGCAATCTGGCTCTGTTTTGGCATGTTAACAGCCAACATGAAGAAACAGCTTATCATCAGGGTTCTCTCACTACTTCAACATTTTTGAATTTTTGGACCTGTCTTAAAAAGTAATGATTTTCAGCAAACAGTGATTAATGGTCTTGAACAGTCTTGATTTTCAGCTGACAGTGAGTGTATAATTTTTTCTGTATATTTTTATATACACCAGTTCTTCAGACAATGGGAGAGGCCAAATGGGTGTAGGAAGGTAAGTGTGACACAATCACCAGATAATTCATTGAATTTCGTCAGGAAGTTCGTTCACACCTATTGAAAGATCAGGAATTTGACCATTTTATTCCTGTTAAAAACCATTTGGATGTGTTGTTTCATAAACGCCTTGAAATGTTATGGCAGTTCTTGCGCCAAATACTTGTACTTTCTCATGGACAAGCCACAGTTGAAAGAGGCTTTTCCGTTAATAAAGGGGTAGCTTCTACCAACTTATCAGAAAAGGTATCAATAATCAGGATAATCAACCACGTGAAAGTGGGTGGGCTGAAGAATGTAAACATTACATCTTCACTCCATGTGTTCGCAAGTTCAGCACGAATTATGTATGCTTTCTACTTGGATGAATTGAAGCGAAAAGAGAAGACAAAGAAACAACTGAAACACAATGCAGATGCTTTGAAGGCGCGTATTGAGGCAGAGCAGAAGTCGCTGGAAAAATATATGCAGACATTAAACTGGCAGAAGAAACAGGTCAGGCAAAGTTGATTTTATAATCAAATGTAATGACTAGGTCATCCAAACAAAAAATTGATACAATTCAGATGATCAGTGATGACATCTGGAAGAAACATGTTGACCTCTAAGACTAAAGGGTTAGATACAATAGAATATATGCATTTATTGAAAGTTGAAAACACTTGCCAATCTCTAAAAGGTAATATAAGGTAGAGTATGTGCATTTATTTTATCTCTACCATTGTCTATAGATATTGTTATGTAAATATTTAGTTATAATTCTGTATTCATTGATGAAATTTTTTAATAAAACTATGTGGAAAACGGTCTTGAAAAGTCATGAAAATTTAACAAAGGTAGTCTTAAAAAGTCTCGAATTTGTTTTACGTTTACGTGTGAGAACTCTGTATCATGATCTAGACATGTTAATGCTAAGATTTGTTGTTTCGAGTCTATTTTAATGTTTGATGTTTGTACAAATACATACTTACTAGAACCTGTCTTTAAGGCTCCTAATTTTCCCAATACTGCTTGCTCGTCTTTGTACATTAATAAACTTAAAATATGCTATGATTTTTTATTCTTAATTTTTATAATTGTTTTTGTTATCAGATTTTTACTTCAGTCTATCATAAAATTATTGCCCATACTGTTCGTCTGTACTGTCTATTATGTATTTTTCTATCTAGAAGTCTTCTGCCCTTTTGTTTCTTCAGGCACAAAATAGTGAGCTTACTACTTCCGGACAATCGATGCTGAGGGTTAAAAGTATTATCGAGTCAGTCACGAAGGACAGTGTGAACGATATTGACCGGCTGTCCTCTATTTCCCTCCCGACCATACTCCACCGTAGACAGGTGAGGACCGCCTTGGATACACGGAGTAGTTGAGCAAGCAACTCTCTTGTTAGACTTATAAATAATCATGCGAGCAATTGATACCGAGATTCTGCACTATAGTATTAAAGCCGTGAAATTTAATTTGAGGTTATTAACAATATAGTTTGCAGGAAACAGTGCAGCAAGCATGCTAATTTCTTACAAAATAATAAAATTTATTGTGAGAAATTTTGTTTAATTCTATTTAAAATGTTATTTTTTAAACATGGATGCCACAATATCAATTGTGATTAGCCGTGGCAATTTATCACAAAACATCTAACGTCATTGTGTTTATTTGGAAAAATCACGTAGTTTTGGAATGAACTATCATTAGAGTTATAATCAGCATTCAATTGATAAATTTATCTGTGATGTAGTCTGCACTTGTGTTTATATTTTAATTTACTATTATTGTTTTTAAATCTTACCGATCTTTGACATCGCTAGTTCAGTCATTGTGGAATACAATGGAGTTGTTTATTGTTATTATTAGACTGCTGCTATACTTTAGTATATTCAGGTCAGAAATGTCACCGATCACAGTAGCTATTAATAATACGTTTTCTCTGAGGTATTATTGTCTTTCCCTGCAATGTCATCTGACTGCGTAATGCGGATGTACTTATTTATTGCTTTTTGTCCGACCACATCATGTTCATCCTCCTTTGTTGACTGTGACTGTATGACGACGTAACTAGCTGGACACTATGTCAACTACCCACTGTAATTCACCACCTTTTCTACTATAGCCTAAGTAGGTGACTCGAGGGTCACCGTGTCACAATCAATGCAAAGGATCACTTCACTGAACAAAGCTATTGATCTGTTGTTGTCATTAATTATAGGTTTGCGGTGCGATGCCAAGGAATTTGGTGTCATTGTAATGTTTTCCCGTTGTTTCCTTTTAATAGCTATATATGTTATGTGCTGTGTAAAACTTTATTTGTCGCTTTATAGATGACCTTTGCATTAGCAGTCGTCTATGACAATAATAAATTGATACATTAAGGAACAACCAGTGTAATACTTTGTTTTTCTATTGAAAAACTAATTTTCTATTATCATTTCTAATAGTCAGTGTCATCTACAAATATATTGATTTATAAAAGTATGCTATCGATTTAATGTAAATTGTACTTTGACCGCATACTCTATGAAGGTTAATTCTGTACAAACTGAAAGAACTTTCTCTATGTAGAATGATGTTGACTACCACTTTTTTATTAAATGTATATGCGTAATACTTTACAACGAGTTCATTCTTTGAGAGGCAATATTTTCATGTTATATCGATTATTTATGTCAATTGTTAGTATATTTTATTACTGATGAGTCATAGTAAGCCTACATCTAATCGATAAACTTCCCCCGGGGTGGTTCTAGATATTTTTTGTTTATCATAATTTTACCAATTTTCTTAATGACGCATAAGAAGTGATTCTATCCATATGAGCCATTTTAGAAAGTATATACTGTAGATACAATATATAGTTCTTAATCGAGTTGGTAGACAACCTCTATATCTAGATTCCAGTTGTCGACCTAACGGAAGCACTGTTGCCTTCTCTAACTTTCAGAATTTACGATCCACTAGTCCGACTTCCTCCGAAAGGTTCTTCAGAACTAACAGCACCAGTCGAGGTAATTGTGCGAGCTGCAGTGTTGCCTAGGTGATGATCTTGTTTTGCTCTTGGCGTACTTGTTGTATTTTCAGGTTAGATGTTAACCCAGGGCAGTCAAATGGCGAGTGCCAAATAGAGTACTTCTAGACATACTCGCAGGAAAAGCCCTGAAATTTAAAAAGTGTAATTATGAATTCTGAAAAACTGTTGTTAACAACTTAGTCCAGGTTTGTAAAATGGTTATGGTTTAGCATATGTAGGTCAGCTATGATTTGACAAGATGAGGTTTACATTAATTAATAATTATGTTATCCTTATTTAAATGTTTTGAACATAGTCATGCATTTTCTTTCTCTTTCTCTCTGAGATGAATAATCTAACCTTGTTGTAAACGATGAGTCATTCACCAGTTTTGCGAGGCAAGCATAGGCAATAGAAATATTTTAGCAGTTGTGCGCATCCTAAATAGACTGGTTGTTAAAACTTTATATTGTTGATTTTTTCTTAATAAATAAATTCTTTATTTAACTATAGTATACATAAACGTAACATTTTAATACGATTTCAATCGGGCAAAATTAATTTTGATCTGATAAACTTTTCATTGTTAAAAATATTTTTGAAAAAATGCTTATTTATGCAGTGCAAAAACTTCTATATAATTTCCTTTGCCTCGCAAAACCGTGTATATCTTTTTCACAACCACTGTGAATATTGTTTTTGTAATATAATATACTCTACTTGTAAGTAGTATACATATTTATATAGTTTTTTTGTTATTAATAACAATTGTGTGATTGTGATCATATTAACTAGATGAGTTGTATAAAATAGATAATAATAAGTCGATTTACAGATGATTTTAGTAAAAGTAATTGAATATATGTTTTTGTAAAATTTTAGGTTTTTTGGTGTTCCAGTGGGACTTTTCGTGCATTTGATAAATTTTAATGAACTGCCATATTTGACACAGAAGAAGTGTTTAGCGAGTTACTAATTTCTATTATTTCGAAAGTGACTCTAGTATTTTATTTCCTGCACGATGTCTATTCTGTTTATTTTGAGTAGACTAGACCAGAGTGCTCAATAGTGAGTGGTGGTACCGACCTTTTTGTTTGGCTCATAGACACTTTCATTTCATTGATGCACATTATTAACAGGGTTCCCACAGAGCATGGTGAGCATGGAAAAAGCATGGAATTTAAAGTAGCATGGAAAAAGCATGGAAAGCATGGAATTCAGAAATTTTTG
>JAUZND010004742.1:0-11541 GCA_034780555.1 Coelogynopora nodosa
TTGCACAATGAAGGCATTAATCAAAGTGAAATAGCTGTCAAATTGAATGTCAGTCAATCGGCTGTTTCGAGATCACTGAAAAGATACAAAGAAACTGTATCATTCTGTTATAAAAAGTCACTTGGAGCACCACGTTGCACCACCCCACAAACGGACCGAATAATGCGAAGGGTGATAGTTGACGATCCCACCTGTACTTCAACCCATATCAAGTCAGTCTGAACTTCCAGAACAAGTGACAGTCAGCCATAGAAACATCCGCCGTCGACTCCAAAGGACTTCAAACTCCTTTCGTACCACCCTGCGTTTAAGCCTCGACTTTCAGCTAAGAACATAAGTGACAGGCTTGCATTTGCAAAGAGATTCAAAGACTGGACTGCAGAACAATGGCGTGCTACTATGTTTACTGACGAAACAATCATTAAACAGTTCTATTCATTCAGCAGCCATGTCAGACGCCCTGTTGGAGAGCGATACAACCAACGATACACCATCCCCAGGGTCAAAAAATCTCCGTCGGTAATGATCTGGGGCGCCATTTCAGGCAGAGGAAGAGATGGCCTATGGTTCATGCCACAAAACACAACAATCAATGCAGCCGTCTACCTCAGAATCTTGAAGGAGAAGCTCCCAATATTCATGGAGATGCATAATTGCACCCACTTTCAGCAGGATCGTGCCTTTTGCCACACAGCACGGACCATCAAAACTTGGATTGAAGAGCAGGGCATCAGCCGTGGCCTGGCAGTTCTCCGGATCTCAATCCCATCGAGAACTGCTGGGCTATTGTGAAAAGGAAGGTCAGCGCGCACAAGCCAACATCGACGCAGGACCTCATAGACAAGGTAAAACAAGTTTGGTGCACAGAGATCTCCTAGGAAAACTGTTCTCGCTTGGTGAGTTCAATGCCCAGCAGGATTTCAGCAGTTCTAGAAGCCAAAGGAGGGCCTACAAAATACTGACATATTTTTTAAAAACTTAAGTAAGACATTGTTTTTTTTAACTAGTTTGATCAATCCTGTATTTGTTCTTCCATAAATGTGAACATTCGTTAAATAAATGTACTACAAAATCAATTAGTCATATATTTTTGCTATTTTTGTATAAAAATCAAATTATGCTATCTTTATGGCCAGGATGGCATGTAGAATATTATGGTGTACGAATAAATTTCCTGGAAGCGTCAACAATTTAGTATACATAAATCCATATTAACATCCATAAATAATACAAATTAGTAATAACAAAACACTTTTAATTTAGCAATATATTATAATATACATAACATAATACATATAGTTTGTATTTAATGCAAATTAAATGCTTATGTATTGGAAGTATAAAACACCAATTATAAAAATTATACGATAGTATAATGAACAAATAATGGGCTAAAACTTACTTAAATACGATAAAATATTAATTATATCATTTTAGTAATTTGGTTTTCTAATATACTGTTTTTAATTTTATTAATGAAAAATTACATAAAAACTATTTCACTATACATATAGCTTTAAAAAATATTAACTTAAGAACATATAAATATAACTTAGTTATTAAATTAAAGTACATTGTCAAAGTTAGGCCTTTGCAGTATTTTTCAATGATAATAATTAACATAATATAACAAACGCATAATAATTTATTATTGATATATTCCATCCATTTGAAACATCAGATATACTCGAAAGATGTGATCATTAAGAAAATGATCATAACCATAACACAAACCTTTATATAAAATGTCAACAATTAAAATATATCAAAATCAATAACAATAAGTAACAAATGACAATTTGGTAATAAATATAATGATAAAAAAGCAGTAAAAATTGTTTACTTGATTGTTCCGTTTCTTTCTGGAAGCATGAAAAAGCGTACTATAAATAAAAACACTTTACAAAATAAAACATTACTAAGACTATACATAATATATTTGATCAATGTTCAATAATTAAAATTATTGATACAATATTGTGATTCACAATTACTCTATGTTATGCTTTTATATTCAAATAAACACTATTTTTTATTGATAGTTCATATAAAATCTAACCAGTTACAAAAATTAATGTTGAATAGTAAATAGACTAACATTTTATAGTAAAATAATATTCCGACTCACAGTAAAAAATATTTAAATGATAAATATTTGAATACATAAAATATAATCAAATCTATCCATATAACATAATTTTCACTATTGAAAACGCAATAATTTTTACGCCACCAATTTATACTTCAAATAACTAAAATAGTTAACAAACAATAGTTTTGTCAAACAAATCACAATATGGGTAAAATGTTGCATAACAAATTTCGTCTTCGAAAATTTAATTCAAAACAGTATATTTCGATATTTACAGTTCCTTACTTTTTAACGTGTTGTAAACTGTTCAATTTTTAAGAGTACATTGTGATCATTTTATATTTATTTCTACAATTGTATTGACTATTGTATAAAAGAATACAAATAGTTTATGAAAACTTCCGATTGAAAAAAGTCGAACATTCTGTCGATAATTTTTCACGGATCAGTTGATCCATAAGTATTTTAAACTAGAACATAAATTCTAACCTGTAATTCAATGCTTTGGATAAGATTTTTAACGGTCGACGACGACTGGGCAGCCGCATTAACATTCGATGTACGACGACATCGACGCATACTGGCAAATTCGCGGTCAACTGACGTCATGACACGTCCTCGAATATCATTGGCCAATGCCTGATTAACAGTCGACGAGGTTGGTTGCACACGATTGGCCTCACTAGGCTGGCTCACGGCCACAGGAGTGGAAGGCGTGTTGAGCACGGGTTGAGGAATCTTATTAGGCGGTTTTGTAGATGAAAGGGCGTCAATCTGCTCCTGGAGCTTGGAGATCTGAAAGAGGGAAGGAGGATCATTGAGTTACCTAAAGGATTTCACTGAATAGATACAATACAATCAGCCTATATCAAGATTAAGGGAACAGAGAAATTTGCCTTAATCACACTAGCAAAATATCATTAATTAATTTTGTCACAATGAATAATTACAAAACATATACATACATTACATAACATATATAGCCTTTACTTTTATTTCATTTGCACACATTGACTCTCACATTAAGCAATAGATATATTTTTTCCGGGCTTGCTTGTTCTAAACATAGGAAACTATTTGGAGAAACTGACATAAATTATATTATTATAAACGAGGTTAATGTAATGTATTTACATACAACATTTGTAAGAATTTGTGTATTTTGTGATAAATATATAAATTTAATTAAATAAACACTTATATAATTTAATAAAAAGGAATTATTTAAAATAGTAATTGATGTAAAATGTATCAATAAAATTCAGAGTCAAGTTGCAACAACAAAGTTAAATGTGAACTATAAAAATGATCAATACCATTTAATACCATTTTTACAGCTTCTATTACATTAATTGTATTTTTTGTCTAAGATAAGAGACAAAGACTCCTGTGTGAATCCTTATCAGCAGCAACATAGGAGTGCTAATAAAGTAATGGTTCTATTTATACACACTATACATGAAGTCATTTTTTTAAACGCCAAGTCAAACTTACATATAAACAATAAAAATAGGTACTCCAACCTTATCATGTCACATAAATCCAGCTTCTTTAAAATCAGTACATGATGCCCTCACCTGCACCTGTGAAGCGTCCCTCTCAGCCTTGAGTGATTTCACCTCCAGTTCCGCCTCCACTTTGATACCGTCCGCTACACGAACCGTCAACAACAGATCTCGTTCATATTGTTTCCATGACGACGAATCACGACTGTAGGTCTCGGTCAGCTCCGAGAGTCGAGTGCGAAGCTTACCCAGTTCCTCCTGGACGAGCTCGAGTTCACGCTTTGTGTTGCTAGCGCGGGCCAGTTCCGCAGACTAAAATGGGACAACAAATTATTGGAAACGTAAGAAACATGTAAACAGACGTTGTAATGACAATTTCTATATACATTTATTTCTGTTAGCTCACCATGGACGTGCATTGCGAATGTAGCGTAAGTAAACTACTTCATATTAAAAGTATAAATTTCATTATAAAACATCATTTTTTATCTGATTATACTTTTAAGGACGGTCAATAAAGATGAGCCGTCCTATAGGATACAACTGAAAAATACTTTAAAACAATATAACATAAATTTACTCGCTTTATCATGAACAATATAAAATTATTACACCCTCTTTATACTCTAATAACAATTTACATATTATTAGTTTAAAATAACAGGTTACGTTAAAACTATATTCATTTAATGTAAAATTTCGTGTAGTACGTAGTATTAGCAACCGACACAGTTGTTAAAATATACAAAATAAAAAACGAAAAAATAGATAATTAGAAAAGTGTAGCTCTCGCATAGCTACATATATATCAAAAAGTTAGTCAATAAAAATATACATATAATTATAACTACATAGTGGAGTCTTTATCAAAAATAGTTGAGAATTCTTTTTCATTTTAGGGGCAATTAAATAATGATACTTTTTAGTAAAAGAACCAACATGAATTAGTTGTATTGTAGGTCAGAGCCGACCATTTATTGTGTTGTAATTAATGTTTAAAATGCAGTAAAATATGTCTGGAACATGGAAAGGTAGGAACATACAGTTTCTACAGTATCATAAAATAAAAAATTCGAAGTTCTCCTACAAACGACTATATATTTTTTATTATTCAAAATAATTTCTATAAACGACTAAAAACGCTATATATATTTTTAATAATTATTAAAAAATATTTTTTATTGATATTTAATATACATATAATATAACATTAAAGTCTGGTATTGTAAATACAATTTTGCAATTTAAAAAAGTAGAAAATAAAAAATAAAATGCTTTGTAGAATAGTTGCCTTTTCTAAAAAAGATTACATTTATTAATTAGTTGAACTTATCTAATAATAAATGATTACTTTTTATATTTCCCGAAAGAGACCTTTTTTCACCAAAACTATTATGACAATACATTATTAGCTTACGTGACTATTTAGTTGAAATCGCAGCCTGTCTCTATCTTTTTCCATCAAACGAAGATCATCGCGCATTGAGGCCAATAAAATATCGCTTTGGCTTCTATTTGACTTTAGTTTCTTTTCCAGCATCGAGGCTTCTTCTTTTTCCTGTTTAGCTGCATTGCATTCGTCTCGTAATCGTGACATTTCCACCTCAAGATTCTCTTTCTCTCCTCGACAAGCGATTAGGTGACGCTCAAGTTCTGCTTCTTTCGCAGCTCTAGCAGACTCCCTTGTGACAGCCTGACATTGTTCATTGGCACGCTGACTTTCGGAACGCTTGACTTCTGCCAGACTGAATTTGAACTCTCCAATTAGCCGAAGACTATCTTCTTGGTCGGCACACAACGTTTCGTATTGACTCTCTAAGTGATCGTAGCTGACCTTCAAGTTACTGTACTTATCACGGAGCACGCGGTTATCATGATCCAAAGAATCAACAGTTTGGGTTAACTCCTGTCCACGTTGAACAGCCTCTTTTTTTTCGGTTTCAGAGAGATTGTAAAGTTCAAAGAATTTAGATTCACACTCTGATCGATTTTTAATAGCTTTGTCAGTGACCAAAAGAAACTTAAGGTTATCAATTTGCAATCGACAATTTTCGAGTTTTTGTGTTTGTGTACAGAGAGATTCTAAAAGTACAGCTCGTTCAAAACTTAGTGCATTATTCTCCTCCGCAGCCTCGTCGAGATTTTTTTGTAGATCTCCAAGTTCTTGTAGGGTAGCCTGCAATTCCTCGGTAGTACTATAGTTGTCCTCTTCCATTTTGGTAAAACGAGCTTGCAAATCGACGGATAAGATTCCATCGTGAGCATCACTGTTAACAGGCTTATCAGCTGTGACAGTGTGCCTATCGCCAGGTTTACTCTGTGCACTAGGCTGATCAGACATCTGTGGATCACTGGAAGGGTACACGCCTCCCGCAGCTTCACCTCGCTTGCTCGACTGTCCGTCATCACCGGAAATATCGCGCGGCAGTTTTCTGCGTATTGCTGAGCTGGGTTTATCTGAACCTACTACAGGTTTTGAATTATAGCCAAAAATGGTTAACTGCTCCCGAAGAGAAACATTTTCTGTCTGAGTGTCATCGCTTTTTTTCTGCGATTTTTCGAGGGAGTCGCGTAATTTTTTAACTTGGAATGTCAGTCTTTCAATTTCAATTTTTCGCGGCTCTGTTAACCGTATAAGTTCAGCTATTTTAGCTTCAAATTGCTTTCTTTCGCGTTCAAATGGATCATTAAATGTATGTTTTTCCTGACCATTTGGCGTATTTTCTTTTAATCCATTTGTAGGTGGAGATGTTTGTACGGGAATGTTATCTAATTTCTTGAGAGCAGCCTCTGTTTGTTGTATAATTAATGGTACACTTTCTGACCATTTAGCTATTGATACTGAATATGAAGGACTTAAAAGAGCATCGTATTTTCTTTGTTTCTCCAAAAGACCAAAGACAGAATTTCCGGATCTTAGCTTATTATTTTCTGTCTGAAGAGATGTTGGAATCGTGCCTCGTGCCTTTCCTGATATTCCAAACAATGATCCTGATATGATGTTTTCTTGACTTTTACTAAGCGTATGACCTGAAGATAGTGGACTAGGGGGAGTAGCTATTTCATTCAACTCTTGTGGTTTGTTAAAAATTGGTGAATCACAAAAATGTGTGACGTCACTAACATTTGATGAATTTGGACTTGTGTCAGGTACAAGCATTTTCTAAAAATAAAAGAAATATAGGTAGAATACCTTATACATTCAGGTTACTTGAACAGTATATTAAATTATACTATTTTTTAATTAAGCAAAAGTTAACATCAATAGAATGTTAATCAAAACAGAAACAACAGAACAACAAAAACATTAATTCTTAAATTAAGTAACTAAGCATATAAAAACATAAAAATAAATTAAAGATTAAATCTGTTATAGTATTCAAACTTTCGTTAACTTGTAATAATAGGTCATCAGAAATCATATTATGAATTTTCAAATATTATACATACAATTTGATCTTTGAAGATATACAAATGAAACAAAAAAATATAATTATTTCATTATGGGAATTATTGTATCCTAGAAAGCAATGAATGAGTAATGGATTTTAAAAATATCATCTCGTTTCAATACATATTTCATACATCAATAAAGAAACAAGCAATGAAATGAAAATGATCATCAAATAAAAAATTTTACCAGCTGACTAATAATTAAAATAAATGACATTTCTAGAAAACCAAAAAGCATATTATATTTTAATATATATACACTTAAAAGTTAAACTAATGGAAAAATTATCAATATCACAAAAGTTTGTTTATAATCACAGAAATATTAAATAAATTCTTCTTGTGCAAGTTGAACTGATCACCTGACAACATTTCTACTTGCTAATGGAGACAATCAATTTTCATTTCTTAAATAGGATAAGTTAAATAGAAATTAGAAAAATATGTTAATTTCTATATCCACATCCTGACACTATTTTGCTCAATTATACCATAAATTCAAAAAATCAAAAAAAACTCAAATCAACACAGATAATATTTTTTATTTAATACTACAACCCATATTAATGTTACACAGAATTCATGAACTATTGGCAAGAATAGTAGTCAACTTAAGTATTGGAACAAAATTAAGTGATTTTTATTATTGTGTTTAACAGTTTCACAATTGGTTTAAAATGCACTGTATTAAAAAATTCTGAATAATTAGGTAAATAGTGAATATATTTGTGCATATAGCAACAATTATTCAAGGTCATTCGACTTCACCGCATAATCCAATACATTTATTTTTAAATTTATGATTTAAAAAATCTCACACAATATTTGAAAAGTGAGGTGATGCTCCATCCTGCTGGAACCATGCAATTATGGTTTCTGCCAGTAGAAGGTCATCCAAAAAAAGCACCAAGAATGTCTGAAGCATTTGAAGATAAGTTTCTCCAGATACATTTTTATTCAAGTAATATGGTCCTATGAACCATTCATTCCATATTGCTGCCCATATCATCATTAATTATGCCAGTTCACATTGCTGTTTGAAAGGAATCATGCATAGCAACTACTAGGAAAATTCTACACATCAGTCAGTGTCATCTCCATGCAGTTTTTAGAGTCAGGAAAACCTTGTATGGATTAAATGTGTGCGTATTAGTAGTAAATGCACATCTTTTCAAAGGGTGAAGATGGTTTTGTCTTATGATCAGCGTTTGAGGATTGTCACCTTAAAGGAATCTGGCCATGTAGCTGTAGGCAACTGGCAGCTCAGTTTGGTGTTAGACCAAACAACACCAGCAATCTTGTGAGGAAGCACACTGCGACTGGCTCATTGGTGAACCAGAGGTCAAGGAAGATGGAGGAAGCTGTCTTGGGCGCTGTTGAGAATCTTTTTCAGCAATCTCCATGCCAGCAGTAGAGCTCTTGCACAGGATTGGAGTGAGGCCAGTGGAGTTCAAGTTACTCAAAGAACTGTAAGGGTTAGGTTATTCCAGGCTGGTTGCTATTCTTATGTGGCAAAACTGAAGCCAATTTTGACTGCTGCACACAAGGCAAGGCATCTCCAGTGAGCTCGAGAACATGTGAACTGGACATTGGCACAGTTGTCTCATGTTCTCTTCTCTGATGAGACGCCCTTACACATCATCCAGACTACATAATGGCGTTATTACAGAAGTCCATGTGGTGCTGGTCACATCCATAACATAGTTCAGCCCAGAGTATAGGGTGGTGGCAGTAAAGTTATGGTGTGGATGGGATTTTCTTATGCAGGCATCCTCCAGTTACACCGCTGCAAGGAGAACTTGACAGCCAGGTCATACATCAACATAATGGAAGAGCACCTTCCTCAATTTTTCCAGGACCACCCCGACTCCATTTATTAGCAGGATAACCCCATGCCTCACAAGAACATCTGGCAGTATCTCAAATCACAACTTGACCAATGTGTTATCCATGGCATGCATCAGCTGTTTGAGGTTGCATCTGAACTGAATGTTAATACACCTCAAGACTTTCTTCAAGAACTCATTGACTCAATGCCATGTCGATGCCAGAAGGTGATTGATCATAATGGAAGAATCACATCCTATTAGCCTCTCACACCCCACCCCCTTTGAGAATGCAAAAACAGTCACTTTTGAGACTACCACTTATTGATTTGACAAAAACTTAAATATTAAACGTATTACTTAAATATTAACTTCAAAAGTTGCTGATTTAAAAAAAAATTTTTATAGAAATAATATATATAAAAAATTACCTAAAAAAGAGTGTACCAGGGTTGTAGCTGGATGGAGTAAGAATAAAATTATTACTGGACAGATCAAGAATAATTTAACTGGTTGATTAACAAATTTACCAGAGGTAATATATAAAAACTTAAACAAACATAATAATAATTGTATAAGGATAACAATATTTGCAAAACATTAAATGGAACTAAATGTAATCAATGTACAGAAACAATTAAATAACTCTATGTGATCTTTAACTATAACTTTTTTTAATTCTTGATCCATCGGGATGGATTGGGAATCATGATAATAGTGATAAAAACATTTTTATACATTCTTAAATTTGTAGTAAAAAAATATAAATAGAAAATAGAAATGTATTTTTAATACAGATGTACTTGAATAGTACTTTAATCTTTAAACATAATATTTTATAAAACCATACATTTGGTCATTCATTCTTAATCTGTCTAGATGGATTAGGAATCACAATATAAAAAAGGAAAAAAATAAATTTAATTTTTTTTGAATATTTTGTTATTTTGATAAATATGTATAATAAATTTAAAAATTGTTAATTTTATGAAATGTAATAGTTTTTAAAAATGACATTTGACATAATATGAATTATTGTCAAAGATTCATATGTCTGTACAGATATAGAATCATAATAACAATGATATATAATTGTAAAGTATAAGAAACATTTTCTACTACCATGTACATAAAAATAATTGAAATGCTCTATATATTCTTTATACATAATATTTCTTAAAATGATAAATTTTAGTCAGTTTGGGATATATTTTTGTAAAACAAAAAAAGTTGCAGCTAGTTTGGTGACATTAAATTTAGTTATTTTAGTAAAAATCAAAATATGATTAACAATTTTTAATCATTGAAGCAATATCTATGGCTGCTAAATTTTTACACCTTTTATATCTTTAGGGTATAATACTTATTATTCCACTTAGTTTGGGATATATTTTTATTTAAAAAAAAGTTGCAGCTAGTTTGGTGATTTTAAATATTTATTTTGGTAAATATTGGAATATGATCAAAGATTTTTCAAGTTTGAAGCAATACATAATATGGCTAAAGTTTTGCGCAAATATTCTTTAAGGTATTATACAGTGAAACCCGCTTAATATGTATACCTTAGGATCAGACAAATTATATGTCATAAGCAAACTTACTTATTAACCGATATTCATAAATATACACTTAAAGAAGTCAAAAAGCCATTATATCCTTATATACATATTATTCATATATTATTTAACTGTCACAATATTTAAATACATATGACATATAGTAGTACATATATACAAAGTTAACAAATAAGTAATTTTATAAATATATGTATGTAGGTACATATTAACTAAGTAAGTCAAAGTTAACCTATTTAAAATAATCTGTAATAGATTTTTGCATCTTAGAAGATAAAATATATATTAAATATGCAAATAATGTTTACAATGCCATCACATTATTTGTATAAATATTTATAGATAACACTTTAGTTAATAAGTTTGTGTGATGCTATGCATTAAATGGGTAAATACCCAACAAGACCTACTTATTAACCAGTATACATATTAAGTTATATGTAATAAATGAACTATTTATATAGCAGTTATAATATACTGAAATAAAATGGGACCATACAAAGTATATGTTAGAGATGAATTATGTTACCCGATGAGTACGGTTCTCATTGGACGAATTGCATTCTTTTTTTTGGAATGCAATTGGTCAGACGGATTAGACACCATCACAATTCGTCCGACCAATTACGTTCAAAAATAAATAACGCAATTCGTCTGATGAGAACCGTACTTGTCGGGTAATGCAATCCATCAGACGAATTATGTTCCTGAAGATTTTTTAAAAGAACCCTTATTTATTATTTTTAAACTCACAAATTTTTAAATATTCTGGAAATCTAGTAATTTACAATTTACTTTATTTAAAGTCTCATAAAATTTTGTTACACAATAAAAATTTAATTAAACATTCATTAATATATATTATACCTACTGTTAGTTACTAGATTAGTAGAATCTAGTAAGAACGCCCAACCAATTGCGTTCCAAAAAAAAGAACGCAATTTGTCCGATGAGAACCATATTTGTCGGGTAATGTAATTTGTCTCTAACATATACATTATATGCAGACCTACACAGGCGCGATTCTAGGGGGGGTCGTTGGGTGCGAACGACCCCCCCTTGTACTTATGGGCCCCTCGCCTCTATGAAAT
>JAUZND010004743.1:0-32186 GCA_034780555.1 Coelogynopora nodosa
GATAGACCCATGCAGTTATAGGGTAATATGACAAGGATAGTCAGCAATTGTACATACGAAAGGTAGATAGACCCATGCAGTTATAGGGTAATATAACTAGGATAATCAACAATTGTACATATAAAAGGTAGATAGACCCATGCAGTTATAGGGTAATATGACAAGGATAGTCAGCAATTGTACATACGAAAGGTAGATAGACCCATGAAGTTATTGGGTAATATGACTAGGATAATCAAGACATATAACTTAAGTGCTCTGAATAAACTTAAGAACTTACAGCCAATCGTATGCTGTCGCCCCTGACCATCAATTTAGGGGCCCTGAGTTCTAATCTAATCAATGTGTAGAAATGGCTTTGAGCATTTTTTATTGCGTCTATATTATGATCAGAATATTTCATTTGTACTGTAAATAATCGATAATAATTGATTAATCATTGAACGTCGAAATAATTTACTTAAATCAATATTTAGCCCGTTTTTTATATCTTATTTAAAAATATGTCATCTAATTGTATTTTAGGCTGTTCGTTAGAAATTATATCTGATAAACTATTTTGAATTTTAAAACTAAACAAATAAAATTTAATCATAATAATTTTCTCATTAAATGAAGAATTCTTTATTTATAAAACATTAAATTTGAGCTTAACGTTAACTAACTTGGTGTCAGTTAGTTTAATTTGTTTAACATTTGAGTAAAGCAAACACTGAAGTCTAAATTTATTTGAAAATCATCAAGGTATTTTGTTTGTCATTGTTCGTTATGCTGTTATTTCAGAAAGAACTGGTAACTATCCCTATGAATATGGACATACTACATCGGTGCGAAATGGTTTAACAGAACAACGGCCTTATTCGCCGGCGCTGACGTCCTATGAATATAACCCCCCGCGTAGCTCCACCCGATATCCATATAACACTTCTAATACAACGGTAGGCGGCTACAGATCTCCTCGTACAAATGGTGTATCGAGTCGAACTGACAAAATATTGAACACTAGCAGTAGATTCGCCGGAAGCACTGGTGGTTCACAAAGCTCTTCGTATCAGTCTCTACCACGAAATACCCGCCACACCTCTGTGGATCACGTATCGGACAACTATTCCCGATCGAGCTACAGCTACACCTCAACACCAGCAGCGCCAGAATCTGGGACAAGCTTTTACAACGGCTACTACCACGGCTACACCGATGTTAGCGATCGAACACGACGTAATTCCTACGGGGAACAACAACCCCGTCGAGGCTCCTGGAGAGATGGCTACACACCGGGTGAACTGAACGGGGACTTGGCCGCTCTCCACATCTCGTCCTCCTCCTCCCGCACCACCGCGGATGTCACAGCAGCAGCAGCATCGTATTCCCACCATAGGAATGGTCACAACAGTTTTGCAGCAGCAACACGGCGGGATCCTGGCCTGGTGGGACTCTCCAATTTAGGGAACACCGTGAGTGTGTTCTGTGCAAGTGTGTGGTACCAGTCGATAGTTGGAAATGTTTAGATATATCACATAAATCCTGAAATGTAACTTAACGCAAAATAATTATAGGATGTAGACCAATTTTTTTTCTTCAGTTGATATTCTTTTGCAACTCATGCATTTCGTTGTGATTACAGATTTGGCCTAAATAATTTGATTTGTGGAAAACAAAAAACATCTCCGTTTATATGCTTCGTTCTTGTTGTTTATACTTATCAAAAAGACAAAGACAAATAACGCACCGTATAAAACAACAACAAAGTGTATAAAATTATAGTAATAGAGCAAATTAAAAGGTTTTCGATTAAAATCTATAGGTTATATACATTATTAATACCATAAAACAAAATATGTTCACCCATATATTACTTTAATATTGAGAAATTGTAAAAAATGTGTCATAACATATCAATAATGATATTAATGTGTTTTACATATAAATAAATTGTAAATGACAACTTGACATGCATTTTAATATACTAAAACTTTTTTCAAATCCAATCAATAATGTCGATTTATTAAATTTAATCTATTTCTCTGCTAAATTAAATATTTTGATAATTTAAGCTATCTCAAGTTGAAGAGATTTAAACGTTACCTATTAAATAAATTCCCGCAACAACTAGTTTGAAGCGGCCTTTAATGTTTCCCTTGTTTTTATAAATAATTTACGAAATTGTCTTAAAACTAATTTTTCGTAAATTGTTTAGAAAATATAACATTCTCCTTCTGTTAACCTAGCTCTTACACATGGTGGATTGTTTATTTTAACGTACATACTAACCTAATTATATAGCCAAATTCTGTGATTAATTAATACGTATTTGGTTAATTAAATCGAGTGTGGATCAATAAATAATAGTGATTTAATTGTGACTTGATCCTGTTTCGATCATGATTTAATCGTGACTTGATTATGACTTGATCGTGTCTGGATTGTGATTTTATCGTGACTTGATCCTGTTTGGATTATGATTTGATCGTGTCCTAATCGTGATTTGATTGTGACTTGATCGTGATTTGATTGTGATTTAATTGTTACTTGATCCTTTTGGATCATTTGATCGTTTCTGAATTATGTCTTGATCGTTTCTGGATTGTGATTTGATCGTAACTTGAACGTGACTTGATCGTGTCTGGATTGTGACGTGATCGTGTCCGAATCGAGTCTGAATCGTGACTTGATCATGTCTGAATCGTGGCTTGATCATGTCTGAATCGTGGCTTGATCATGTCTGAATCGTGGCTTGATTATAACTTGAATCGTGGCTTGATCATGTCTGAATCGTGACATGATCGTGTCTGAATCGTGACTTGATCATGTCTGAATCGTGACTTGATCGTGTCCGAATCGTGACTTGATCATGTCTGAATCGTGACTTGTTCATGTCTGAATCGTGACTTGATCATGTCTGAATCGTGACTTGATAATGTCTGAATCGTGGCTTGATCATGTCTGAATCGTGACTTGATCATGTCTGAATCGTGGCTTGATCGTGTCTGAATCGTGGCTTGATTGTAACTTGAATCGTGGCTTGATCGTGTCCGAATCATGTCTGAATCGTGGCTTGATTGTAACTTGAATCGTGGCTTGATCGTGTCTGAATCGTGACTTTATCATGTCTGAATCGTGACTTGATTGTGTATGTATGTCACTTGATCATGACTTAATCCTTTTCGGATCATTATTTGATCGTGATTGAATCGTATCTAGATCGTGACTTTATTGTGATTCCATTTTCCTTAATATTTCAGTGTTTCATGAACTCGGTGATCCAGTGTCTGAGCAACACGCCGCGCCTGATAAAATATCTCGACAATTATTATGACGATCTCAACTCGGAGAGTGAAATGAGGGGCGCTCTCATTGACGGTATAACTGCAGTGACACCTGTTACTTAGATATTGATCTGTAATCGGAGACAGGGACCATCTCTGTTTATCATTCTTGCATACAATGAATGTTATATTTAGTTATATGGGACCCATTTGAAAATATGTTAATTGTTATTTCTAACAGCGCATTTGCATTTAATATTTTCATTATGAAAAATATAGTGGAAATCCTGTTTCTTTAAATATACCTACATTAGCCTACATTAGAAATACTTAACTAAACCTGTTTATAAATATGTTAATTACGTGAATTAAAGAATTATCAATAGTATAAAATTGATAAACATGTTAACATTTCATTAAACCATTTAGGTTGAATCAATTTATTTGAAATACAGCTTACTGGCCAGTAGTGTAAATTACTAAAATGGATCAATTTACCTGTTGACAGTTCATGTTATAATTTATATGTTGTTTTTATAATTGTTCTTATTTAATGAAATAATTTCATATTTTTCGTTTAATAATTGTAATATCTGTAAAATGCAAATAATCAGGAAAATTTTGTCACAAATTAAGGAAATATTGATTATATATAATTATATATAAATTATATATAAAGGCATGATGACCCGCCTATCCTATTCTATCTATATTTAAATGTAATAATAACACCTTCGTCAAGTGAAGTTTTTGATGAAAATGTTGTATTGTATCCTAGAATATATATAAAACTATATCATGTTTTTCTTTACATTTGAATTCCGTATATAGCAACTATCTGATTTTTTTATGTATATATATATATATATAAAAAAGTGACCGAATATTGTAAAAACTAAAAATGCGAAATAATAAATTATATTATAGTGATTCACTACGTATTAAGTTCATTGCAAGTTTTCCCAGTTTATAATAATATTAATAATAAGTATTACTTTTAAAACATTTCTTAGACAATTAAAAAATAGCAAAAATTAAAATGAGTTACAATATTATATCAATAGACACCGATTTTTGCACCTCTAATAAAATCGACATGATAAACGATATTGTCACATAATAATCACGTCAGAAAGCTAAGATGAATGTTCAACTGATAGTTCAAAAGTAATCAGCTCCTCAGTAAATATCAGCCGAGCGTTGAGAAAAAAGTTAATCGAACTGACTGAAATGTTGCCAACTTTTCTGTCAAACTGGAGAACTCTTTGTTGAAGAATTCTACCAACTATGCGACTTTGTTTTTTAAGCCGCCTCAAACGCTATATTTTGTATATTTTCACTTCCAAGGAATTCAAAGTGTCTGAAACATTTGTCATTCAGTTTTGTGTCCATTACGTGCATATAAACGACCTGTGTTAAACACAATTCAAGCTCGTTGGATGCTGTTATTACTTAGTATGGTATAATGTGCTTCCTGCCTTTCAGTGTTCGCGTCGCTGGTGCAAAGTCTCTGGAAGGCGTCCACTTCCTTCATCTCCCCCACGCGATTCAAGACACAGATCCAGAAGTATGCACAGCGGTTTCTGGGCTATGAGTAAGTGTATGGACTCGCAGTACTGACAGGCCGCGCATATTAGATGCCGGTAATTAGGTCCTGTTTGATTGGAATTGTTTTTACTGTGATTGTGAAGTGGAGCAATATTGTGGTCGACAAAACAATAAAACTTGTTACATTAAACAAATCTGTATAGAGTATGTCGATGTACATTATGTTAAATTAAAATTATAAACTGGTGACAAAGAACTACGTGGTACTGTTATTGTTTGTCTTTAGACAACTAACATAAACAATTCAGCTTAAGTCAAATTATGGATAATTATAATGTTGCCCAACCCTTCATTTTAATTATTTTTTTAATATAGTTTTTTTACAGTTTTAATCAAAACCTGATTTCTGCGTATTTTGTATTTAACTTTTGGTACATAATTTTATCGTCGTATTTTACATTATTATTGCTAATTTTTATTATCCTGCAAAATTGCAACTATTGTCACTTTCATCTTACTCATTTATTTAGAATATGCCTAAAGAATGAAGGCGAAGCCTTCTGTTCTATTCAATCTGTATCACTGTTATTTTTTAAATCAAGGATAAGTTACTTCGGAATCAAGAATGCGTAGAAACTCATATTATTCTTGTTCATTCTTTTTTTATAAAAATATATATAATATTTTCATTTTAAATTTCAATAGTAACAAGAATGCGTAGGCTTATTTAGACATATTTTCCGCTACTTATTATAATCAGCTTGAGTTTTATAATACAAAATATGCTAATATTGTATGTTAAGCAAGTACAGGTGCATCTGACGACTTACATACATAATTTGTTTACGAAATGGTCGTAAATATTCAGTATTTTTCTTCTAGAATGTGAAAATTATTATAAGAATTAGATTATTCAGTTAGATTATCTTGTGTTGTTTTTCCGAATACAAATTGAAGACAATAATATATATTATATTTAGTGAAAAAAAACTTGAGCCTCACTTGAGTAACAAGAATACTGTTCAGTGATCTCGTTTTTCTTTACTGAACTTTTCATACATTATAGTGTCAAACGTTTTACTCAATTTTTGACAATCTACGATTATTACTGAATGTATAATTAAAAAAGGGGGCAATGGACTATTATTACAGTACACACTTGTGGAGATGGATTATGAGTAGAGAAGAAGTTAGAACTGAATATTTGAGTATAATCTGAAATTAAGACAAATCCCGACAATTGTTCAAGAAGTCCCAACCCTGCGCTAAAAGAGTTCTGTTGCCATGGCGATATTCCAGACAGCAGGACGCCCAGGAGTTCCTCGTCTACCTGTTGGAAGGTCTGCATCAGGAGGTGAACAAGTCGAGGAAGAGTGGGGCTCTGGCCCTGGGGAGAGCCTACAAGAATCTGGACAGTCTACCGTAAGTCTCGGGTCTTTTCTGCTCCTGGCGCCTCCCAACTGTCTCTCTGTAGTATATCTGTAGAAGAGCCACTTGTTAGAAGGGGGAGCGTTATTGATTGCACATATTTAGTTTTTATCATCTGTTCAATGCAAAAATTTACGTAACTGTTGAAGTCATGATTTAGGCTTCTTTTAAAAATCACGTTTTTTCAAAAATGTTGTGACAATTTTATACTTCATTCTGTATAGTTAAATGTGAATTACCCTTGACATACATTTTATTTAATCAGAGCGGTTTTCCTTTAATTTAATCGATGACGAAATTTTATGACGTCATCAGTTACCTAAAAAGGGATATTTTAATCAAAAGTGTAATTCTATAGAGATTGAGGGATTGTAACTCTTGTTTCTTAAGCCACGTCAACGAATACAACTAACTGAGAGGAAATTTAGGCCGTATTTGTGGAAATGAAAATTGACTTTTGACTATTTTCGATTAGTCGATCCTTGTTTGAATTCATTGAAGACAAAATGAGAAGTAAAATTGTTTCGTGATTTATGTCCTGATTTTCTCCTCATCGAAGCATTAAGTCCTTGTAAATAACACAATTATGTTTATTTCCTAAAAGAAAATCGGTATTTATGTTATATTTATTGTAAATAAATAAAATGTTTAAATTTAATTAAATATTGATTATAATCATTACAAAAATCAATGAAATTAGAATCACGAAAAGCTTGTATCCACCTGTATAATCATCAATTAAAAAAATAAGATTTCAGCAAATTAACGAATTCTTTCATTTGTCGAATATATTAAATCGATGTGTACCATTTTATTTTCACTGTATCAGTGACTTGTTTTATTCAAGAAATATGTGGACCACAAATCATTTTCCAGTAAAATATTAATTATATTATTATAAACAGTTAACTTGACAGCTTCGCCTTATCGACTTGATCACAACATAATATAATCAAAACATAATCGTTATTTATGAATAGTCTAAAAAAGATGCGCAACACAATTATTGTGATCCATTGTTTGGTCCAGATAACCAATTCCCAGTTTCCTATCGTGCGCATACCCCCTTCGCCGTGATGTATAAGTATGTATTTTGTCCTAATAATGGATCAGAGTTGATTTAATTAAAGTCATCTTTATCAGTGCTCAAACAGTGTAGACTACTGAAATAGCCCCCACATCATAATAGTATATTCAGTATACAGTTGGCTTATGATGCCGCCTGCCACAATGAGAAGCAGCAGCGCTACAGGATTCCTTGTTTCTCTGCAAATATAATTATGGTTTTAGAGTTGATGATAATACTATGCAAGCTGAGAAAAACATCAACTGAGACATATTCTATATAGTCGAGGTGATTCATAGTGTGCATAAAATGAGATCATTAACATATATATATTTATACATATAGTCTACCATACGGGACACATTAATATACAATTTAGTCTGTTTTATAAAAAGATTACGTCTACCGCCTACTGAAATATGATTGGTAAAGCAAGGATCTTTGCTTTCTTAGATGTATGTACATTGTATGCTGTTTTAACTTTTGCAATGACGCCATTATGCAGTTTAGCCAGCCTTGTTTAATACTCTGAATAATTAGGTAATTGATTGTTGATGCTCAAGTTAAGGATAAGACAAGGCTTAACTCTTTTATAGATCATGTATTGTGAATGTCATCTTTTATAAACATGATTACAAAATATATCCTTCACGTCATGGAGGAATCAATCTCCTATAATCAATGTTGGACAGTGTTTAATTAATGTCACGTGACTGCAATATGATGGAAATGTTAGTTCCGGCTGAAGAGTTAGTTATTAGACTGATTTACCACTTTATTTGTGGGGCATTTTTTACAATTTAATTCATTTTTAAACCTATTATTAAACAACATTTCAAATAATAATAGTTTTTTTATAAACTTAATGTTGTTTTATATCTGTTCCCAAGTTACCTTAATTTAGTCCACTAAGCCCATTAATTCTACCGTCTACAGGCTGCACTGCTAAATAGTATCGATTGATAGTATACTATAATAGTTCCATCATTCACATCACACACTGTAAGGATTTGAATGGCTCTTAAAATGGGGGGGAAACACTTTTTTTTATTAATTTCTTGTCTCGTTTCAATTTCACGGGCAGAAAACTGTAAATTAACCGAAATTGACCGCATTTCGTTTCATTCATATCACGTTGCAGGCTTCATTGACATTCGTGAAACATGCCATAAAATCTCTTCCACTAATCAAGCAAGTTGTTTTATATTGTATAGAGCATAATATGAATAGATGGTGCAATCTGTCGGTGTGATTTTCCGATCACTGATTAATCAATATTTTATTCATCTCTTGTTAACTCTTATTTTCGATCATTTTGTATGCTAATATGGCGAAACCCTTCAGACAAACTGTTCGCATTTAGAGAGAGTAAGGTCTATTTTTGTTCTCGAAAGTTCCCTATTTGGCTGAAATTAATTAATAAAATCTATTGTAATTTGGTCTTTGTAATTATAATTTTATTATCAGTTTCTGTAATGATATCATTATACCTATTTACAACAAAATATCTATCGAGCGAAAATAATTAAATCTAACATTATCATCACCTCTGTCTATTAGGAAAGACGAACCCCTAAATCGTTATCCAATGGGACTCCACTTGATTTGGTAGTTCAACTGTTACCATAATAAACTATCCTTTGTATGGCTAAACTGGAAGGTGTCGGTACAAATACCTGTTCATACACCTCCACTGTTCTTTGCGAAGAATATACCATGGTAAAGAAGGCTAACGATAATATGTTGGTGGTACTGCATGTCGCCATTTTGAAAACCAACCAATTTTACTGCAGCTTAGGCATGAAAATATAGTGCTCTAAATATGTGATGTCCAAAATTTCTTCTCTGTTTTGGTTTATTCATCTAATTATAACGGGTTTTTTAAAGTTTAAATACTATGCGCTTTTGTTAGTCAAATAGAAATTTTATTCAGAAATTCTAAAAAAATCAATATTACTATTGCAGTAAATCTTAATTTTTAAAATCCAATTATATTACGTAATCTATTAATTCTGTGTTTAAAGTAATATTTTCTTTCACATTCGGCAACTATATAATAGACGAATTTCTTTAAACCTGTTTTAATCAAATCAGCACATTAATGGAGAGTGAGCCTTCATTACTATCCTGGATAATGTGCTTTGGTTGTTTGTATCCCTCAAGATCACAGCTTAGAAAGCGTCGTTTTAGCCTAGCCTTTGATGAAAGCTCGAGTTCCTCCAGTTCCGCTCCTACTGGAGAAAGGTTTGTTGACAAATGAGATAATATGCAACTCCTTCAGTTTACCATTGTTATTTATTATTTGAAGTTGTTACGTTTGTCATTATGGTTTATTGAGTTGTACTTTTGAACTTTTGAAAACGTTACGTTTTGTCAATAATGGTTATACATATGTTTTGATTTTTTGTGTTTATCACATATTTGGTTTTCAACTCTAAATATGTATGCCTAGTTTTCTCATGACAATGTTTATTATTAATAATAGTCAATTGGTAATCAATATTATTTATTGTTAATATGTTTTAATATTTTGATAATTGCAATTATTTCATTTTCTATATAATTATATCTAATAATACTGATTTAAATGTTAACAAACGATTTTTAAACATATTGATGGCGTCATAGATATGTCGTACGATAAACATAGAACCGATAGGATCCTCTGTCATTAAAACTATAGCGCAAGCCAACATTTTATTGTGTTAATTATAATATAATGGAGCAGAAGTGTTCAGAAATAGTATCAGCCGCTAACGCCCTGACATACCATTGATCTACCTTTGTGTCGCAATAATTACTCTGACTATCTTTAAGTGTATTGAATTATTAATTATATTTAAGTCTATACGACTTTCTGTTGGCTCATCGATTCTTTGCTTAATCACGTTAAAGGGAGTTCAGTTAGAAGCCAAGTTAGCTATATAGATTGAGGAGTATACATTGTATTTGTTATAATTATACACCTTCTAAAGCAATTGTCTCTATCGGTAAAAATGTTGCATATAACAAAAAACCTAAACTCGCACACGCGGTGGAGTTATATAGTTAGTGAGATTAATAAATTGTTGTTTTTGTCTGAAAACTGATTGTTTTGAAAAAGTTATGCTATTCTGTAGTACAGGGAAAAGTGGTGAGTGAGAATTAATTTCACTCGCTGACTATACTTTTGATATTAGAAATGACTGAAAGAAAATATGAATTCACTGTATAGTCAATATCTGTGGGATTGGAAAATCTTTTTAAATGTGTAAATTATGTGAACAATATCATTTTGCCAGAAGAATATTTATTAAAAATTAGTTTCTATATCATCAGGGGGTATATCTAATTTACACCAACATCAGCATATAAAAGCTATTAACATTGTATCAATAATTATTTATATTTTGTAATCAATTACAGGCTATGGTGTGATATTGTAACCCTATAAAACTAACACCAAAATACAGTTATTTCTGATATTAATTAGTTATATTATTTGTTATGAAATGTCCTAATACACTCAAACAGCTTTCTATGAAGCACTGATCACTTATGGCATAACGTACTTTTTATAATTTATGAAGCGGTATGAAGTAGCTCTACATGAAAATTTAAAGGTTTGTAAATTGTATATTATAATTCTAAATATAGAAATTCTAAAGGATTGTATATACATTTTGTTTTACCTTGTTTGATGATGCAAAATCAGAGTTTACATTTTCATTCTATAAAGAAATAATGTTATTCATCATATCGGGAAAGTGTTTTATATAAAATAAATACACTGCGTAAAGGCTATTAATACTAAACCATATATATATATTATACAAATTATTATATCTGTTCTATTATATTATATTATTTTTTAAATATTAAATAGTTAATAGTAATTACGTCATTACATTTGTTTCTATGGAGATTTGCCTTCACATATTTTGCTTTTAACGCTTATATATATCGTTTAGCATGTTTTACAATATTTAAATTTTGTGTTATAGAATGGTTATAAACCTTTTTTTAATTAATATTGTCATTTAACCTTGACAGTGATGAAGAAAAGGCCGCAGCGCATTGGAAATTGTACAAAAGTACCGACAATAGTCAATTTGTTGGTAAGTTAAAATATATTATAATGTTAACTTTACCTTTCAGTTGATAATATGTTTTTACTCATTTAACGGTAATTATTAAAAATAAATTTCCACGTCAGTTAAATGGTAGTGGTAACATGTAATTCGTTTATTATTTTTGTTCATTTTTCATTTAAAGAAATGAATACTTATAAACTTTTAATTTACCATGGATTACAGTAATAATATACGTCATGACTAATAAATACAGTATTAGGAATCAATATACTTGTGGAAGAAGCCAATCAAAATTATCCTCTTAAAAGAGTTGTAGTTACGTGATATACAATATCGATTTTTCTCTTCAGATCTATTCGTGGGGCAGCTCAAGAGCACGCTGGAGTGTCAGTTGTGTAAATTTGTGTCGACAACCTACGATCCATTTTGGGATCTCAGTCTCCCAATACCCAGGGTAAGGAAAAGGCACTCTGAATTACAATATAGAAAATTGACCGAACGATATTTGATTGTTCAATACTCAAAATCATCTAAAAATATTGTTCTAATATTCTTATAACCCGCCTAACTCAAATACACTTTCGATACCATATATTTTGTAGAATATATTGAATTACTTGATTACGTATTATATTACTCAATCTTAGCTTAAAAATAGTCCTTTTCAATTTATTTTTAATGTTTTCTGTCTCAAAAAGCCTGTATCAGGCTGAAGCTTGTATTGTTTTCTTACATACTTGCAAACTAATTAATTATATAGTTAGAATCGCATTAAACAACTCCATAAAAATTATGACGGATATGTATCTGCATAGACTAAATGCTGTTGGTCAATTTGTTTTATTGCATTTTATTTATAAACATGTTACATATTGATGATAAATTAAGACAAGTAATGGTCACTGTGAGGAATGCAAAAGAAAAACCACAATACAATTTTAAGTTTATTACAATAATTAATACAAAATAACCAAGCTTTCACCTTTCATCAAGAAGGCATAATCATGGTGTCTCACCATGATTACACCATGTTATATATTATATACATTTTAACTATATATTCTTGATTTAATTTCAGGACAAAGCTGGTGGCTGTAGTCTAGAGAACTGTCTTCAACTCTTCACTCAATCAGAATTGTTAGATGGTTCCGAAAGTCCGGTGAGACATATTGTACACAGCTGGCAAAATAGTTGCTTTGTATATTTCTTTTATTGTTTAACATACGGTGAAGTTCGATTACAATCGATGAAGATTGATTACAGTTGACATGTAATCGATCGATAATGAACAATATTACTGACATAGGATGAATGGATAATTAATTAATCTTCACTAGATTATAAAATTGTGACTCTAGACTTTGGTGTGTAATTTAAATAATCACATAATTTGTCAGTAGCGCAGTGTAGCAAATCAGTAAGTTAATATGTATGATGGTAATTATGAGGTGTTCGGTTCTTCTACATAATCCCACTGTCAGACGCTGCTATAAATATGACATTTACAAAATAGGTATCAACGAACTAGTGTACATGTACCATTGTAGTAATTAATTGTGCCCCTCTAATGGTATAAACTGTATTTATGCTATATGTACCGCACCTTACAATATTTGTACCGATCCCAACAATGCGAGCACTTTTTCCACCCTGTTTATTTGACTATATTCCTCTCTATTATGACTCCCCTCCCCTCTCTATGTCTTCATACTTTCAGACCTGTGAAAATTGCAACAAGAGGCAGGCTTGTAAGAAAACGCTGTCGATCGAAAGATTTCCCCAGATCCTGGTGCTACGTATCCTTTTTGCATCTCTCTCTCTCTTTCTATCTCTCTCTCTCTCTCTCTGTCACACACGATGGGGATCAGTTGAGATGTTCTGCCTGGAACGCGTGTGTTTCCATGTTCCAACATTCCAGGAAGGGGCACATGAACGGGTCCTCCGGGCACACCTTATCTCAAAATCACACAAATTACAGTCGCAGTTAGTCAGTCAACCTTCTATATAATACACGCTTTCACTCGTATATCAGTCTGTGTATGTTTGTGTACAGTTCACGGGAAGTATTGATCCAGAACTCCTTTCCGAAAACAGATATAATTTATTATCTACCTTCTATTATATTATATTACTATTCTGTGCCTTGGATCCTCCCTCTCTCTCTCTTCTCTCTCTATCTCTCTCTCTCCCCCTTCCTTCTCTCTCTATATATATATATATTTCTCTCTCTCTCTCTCTCTCTCTCTCCCCTCTCTCTTGATCGATCGCACTATTTCTGCATTTTTGCATCTAATTACTTTTCTAACAAAGCTGTTAGTTCAGTTCTACTGTAATTGTGTATTTTATAAACGTCAATTACCTATCCGGGTTTTTTTGTGGAACAACGTTGTCTTTTTTGTGATGATCTGAATTATCTAGTCTGCAATTGTATTATTGTTAATACTAGTTTTCCAAAGCTAAGAAAACTTTTATATAGTGCTAAATTAGATATTCGTTTATGGAATTTTGTATTTTTGGGTACATTCTGCCGTCAAAAAAGGTTAGAAAAAACTATGTTTTGTCGTAACCATTTTTTAAAACACTTTAACATGCGTAATCAAACATAAATCATTAAATACAATTAAAAAAATCACTTGTTATTATAGATATAACATAAAGGTCATGTATTATAGGCAATATGTAATGTATAGTTAGTTCTGTTTTCGCTTGAAGATTCCGTGTGATTGGTATACTTCCGCATTATAGGTATATAATCGTATGCGTCAATTATAGGTTGGTTGTATTACAGTACTCAAATAACATTCAACTATTTCTAATTATCATGCCAGCATTCGTAATAGTAATGAAAGAAAGCGGACATTGATGGCGCGCTTGCTTATAATGGTGTCAACAAATTTTCCATTCTACAATCTGCTTATCATGAAAGTGTTTTCAGCCCACAATTGACATCAAACTCTATACATCAGCTCACTGTTCTGATTTTATTATACGTAAGATGATAGTTGTATTGTAAGTTAATCTAAAATATCACTTTTTAAGCTTCTAACAATGTCACACAATAATTATAACCATAAAATGACAGCAATCATACCAACAAATTGCACAAAAATCTTTCGTGTAAAAAACACTTAATAGATTGAACACGGGATCTGTATTTTAGTTATTCGAATGTAAGTCTTATGCACACTACAGGTGGTGATGCAATAAATATGTGTACTTTTCATCCCTCCCACCCACCACGGACGTGCTATACTTTGAACGTGATATACAATATAGGTATTAAATTGGTTTGATTGAAGGATTGATTCACAATATTCCCGTGATTTAATTCACTCTATTCTCGAACAGATGTGTCCTGCTGACGTTCGTCTCAACTTAATCTTATATATAAGCTGGATGGATACTCCACAAAAAAGGCGTTACCATACTATCGTCTGTGAGAGGAATTGGAAAGAGAACTCTTTAAGAGCAGAAGAATAACAGTTTTCTCAAAACTTATTAAAAGTAGAACTGTAAAGGAGGGAGGGGAGGTATCGAATTATCTCGATCTTATTTCAACAACTCTAGCGCAAAAAAGAATCCTTCAATTAGTTCAGATTTTCAACTATGGGCCATGATATATAGTTTAGGGTGTTTTTCACAACAATTTTTATGTCATCAAATTGATAAGTTCCGATTTTTTCCTATTCTCGACTTATTTTGTACCACAATTCCCATTTGATACCAACTGTATATAGTTACTATTATATATACGGTTATCGTATTATTATTTACACGACCTTGACTCTCGTTACTAATTCAACCGACGGAAAGATTTGAAGCGGTTCTCGGGGGACAAGATTCGCTCAAAGCTGTCGACGAATGTGCGATTTCCTCTTTTGGATTTAGAGTTGAAAGATTTCGCGTCAATTCCAAGTACGTAGTATTGCCGCTATAAGTTTGACTGAATACGGTATTTGTTTTATTGATATTTGACTATAGTAAGGACAAGATATAGGTCGGTCATCTGTATTTCACATGCGTACGATTAATGTTTAATAAAAAAAAATTAAATATCGATAGTATATGTAAAGATTACATGTGCATATAACAAATATATTTTGTGAAATATGTGATAATTAATTAAATAAATGTGTAAAATAGAATTACAAAACATATACACTACTATAATATATCCTGTATAATGTTCTGATGTATATTTAATATTAATTAACACTCAGATCAGTGCATAAATAGTGGCCCATTGTACTTTGAGTGAATTGATTCCTTGCGTAAAATCAATATGATGATAGAGATCCTACTGACGGCAAAATTATGTATGTTAGGGACATCGTATTTCATCAATTATGGCAAGGACTAATTTTAAACAGTTTTGATTATTTTATTATTTAGTTTAAATTTTAGTAAATTATATATGTATTTTTAATAAACAATGTAAATAATCAACTGCAAATATGGTAATTATTTTTTTATTAACAGCACGAATGAAATAATTTTTAAATAGACAGATATAAGGTTTTAAAAACACAACATTTTTAAAGATTTTTAGTTTTTTTCGAAATAGAAATTTTTTATATAATCAATGCTTGATTTAGCGGGTGGTTTGATAAGTTTGGTTATATAATATTATGAATAATAAACAACTTTCTATAAAAAAAACCGCTGTAACTAAATAAAGTTCATTTTATAATTATGTTATTCTTCGAGTGGTTGATTCATTTATTGCATTTCAATTTTATTATCGCCGAAAAGTTGTTAGTTAATCCCATCTTACTATATCAAACAGAATTAAATTTAGGATGAGCGACTCGTTAAAAATTAACATTTCTTCTAGAGATGTTATTCGTGTTCAGTTTGCCCATGTTGGCCCCGTGTGGCCCCATTCTAGCCCAGTGTTGGCCCCATACTGGCCCAGTGTTGGCCCGCTCTGGCCCAGTGTTGGCCCCATGCTGGCCCAGTGTTGGCCCTATGCTGGCCCAGTGTTGGGTTAGTGTACATTGTATAATTATTAAGACCGAGAATAGTTGTCTCGTCAGAGTAAGAAGCCTCGAGTCTATAAAGTCTCTTCATACACTAATTATTAACCGACTGCTCCAGATTCGAGCTCCGGCTGTATCTATAAGCTCTACGGGGTCGTGAATCACACCGGAACCGTCCACGGGGGTCACTACACCTCCTCCTGTCTCAACCACACGACCGATGAATGGGCCTTCTTCAGCGACACACAGTGAGTGCTGTCTGTCTGGTCTGTATGCATTCTGATTGGTTGACGGTAGAGTTCCTGTAGCATAAGTGGTGGTGGGGGATCAATATATTGATTGATTGATTTATTACGTGTTGCTAGTAAATGTAAGAAAAGCTAAAAAGGCTACTTCACAAATTTGTTGGGCACTTTAAAGTGTTACTAATATTTTCTAATAAAAAATATGTATTAAAATGTTATTTTACTACATTTAATCGTATCATAATTATGGAAGAAAAATCTAATAATTTGACAATATTATAGTATGATGTACTTTGCTAAACTTTCAAACAATTGGTTCGTACCATTCTCACATATCGATTAGTTTTACACAATATTGAACGTTTTGTATTAAATTAGATTTCGTCATTAATGACGTAATTAGTCGTATTACAAAAACCTAGTTTTCATTATTTATAGTCGACATGTAAAACATATAACTGAAGATCAATTCTCTAAACATTTCTGTTAACTTTGTTAGATTCTTTGTTAAAGCATTGCATGTATTTCAAATAACCGTTGTCATTCTATTAGAGTAACAATGACTCTAGGTGTTTTATGTCGCTACCATGCGTCAGATGACTTTTTACAGATTGCTGATCCCCAAGTTGATCAAAGAACACTTAAGTTATATATTGAACTCAGCAGCTAACACCCTTTCCATTTATGAGCGGAAGATTTAGGGCTGAAGCATGACTTCCAAACACGCCTTCAATTAAAGAATATCGAAAAAGTTTTTGTAAAATATTAAAATATCAATGAAAAATAAATCATAGTTTATTTATGACCATTGTAACATTGCAAATATTATATTCAATTCTAATTAATAATCGATTATTTAAGATGTTGACCTGTTTTTCACATATTATGAAGGGCAGTCAAAACAGTGTTAGCCTAGTCTATAGTGTATAATATTATATCCTACAATTTATACTACTGATAGATGCAAGCTGGGAAAGTGTAGACGCTTGATGTGTGAACTTATAAAAGCTTGAATATATGTATGTATATAAGATTTCTTGGGATTTTAAGTCGCCGGCAGCTGCAAATATAGGCCTACTTGTCACCTAGCTTACAGAAAGTGCAGCGGAGATTGCTGCATGTGTCTATCAGCCATCGATCCATTGGAACGTTAATTGGAGGTTTTTTATGTAAGAAATTGTATGGTGCATTGAACTGAATTATTAACATATTAAGAAGATACTATTTGGTTGTCAGTTATCTTAAAAAAATGGGTTCCTTTATCAAATATACTGCGATTATAAGTTACTTTTATCACATTTTTATAATTTGTTATCCTCGTAAATAGATGTTATCAACTTTAATGTCTTTCTGTGTCCGTTTCATGTCTTATTATAATGTTTGTTTTTATATATACATATATTGATTACCAGCATTGATTAAAGTATACCGTCAATCACAAAGATGCCCATACTGATTTGATATTTACCCCTAGAACTCATTAGTCGTACCTGATATGCCAATAAAAAGATATTGCGTCTGAAATTCTTGGTATACCTCACTGATATTTGCATCAGTTTTAGCCCATTGCGTCATCATTACAATATTAGTGACAGTATTCATCTTTTCTTGACTTCAGTGTGGAACCGATGGCGCCGTCTGCTGTTATGTCATCAGAGGGCTACATTCTCTTCTACCAACAGATTTTAAATTCTTCTAAAACCGGAGACGAATTGCTGGAAATTCCTCCGACAAGGATCTTTTAGTCAGCGGAATAAATTAGGAAATATATTTTAACCGCACAGAAATGCAGCAAGCAATCGGTTCATTCCTATATAATAGGCCAAATAAATCGATAAATGTATGACTTCTCATTGGTCTATTCTAGACGTATAAGGCAATGAACACGCTGCACGTACAGTTAATAATTATTTTGAAGACAATAATTGTATTTTGTAAAGTGTACATAAAAAGTGTAAGTATACGAAACTAGGTTGACCTATTTTTCAAAATATTGATTATACTGCCAAATTTTATAGAATTCATTTTATAGTGTGTATTTTCAGTTGTTCCGTTCAAAATTAAAATCAACATTTAATTTGTACTATGTATTATTATATCATGAAAGTGTGTTTTTTGTGTTTAAAAGACGACTTATAAGATGTGAGTTAGTTGTAATTTGACAAAAACCTCATTTACTCTCATCTAACAGTATAATCCGCTTATAGCAAGATTTTGGGGAACAGAGAAGTTTGCTTGTTTTATCAGAAGATGACTAAATCCTACAAACCCATTTGTTGTGGGTAGTGTATAACATGAATAAAATGTAAAGTTTTGCACAAATTAACTAAATTAATTAAACGGGTTCGCCACTAATGCTTGTGATAAACCGATTTTTGTCATTAATGTTTTCTTTCTATTGTAAGTGGATTATACTGTTTTTGTTTTTGTTTCTGATTTAAGTTATAACTGTGCTATTCAGAATATTTCTCGAAATTATATTTACATGCACAATTATATTACCATTGGACAAACTACACAAATTTTATCCAACCAGACAATCTATGTAGATTTAATCATATATAGAGATATAAATATATCGGCGAAGATGCCCACTTCGTAAATTCAATAAATATTTTCATTACATATTGTCCCGATAATAAAGAAGGTCCTAGAATTTGATATGTATAACTTGTGCCACAGTATTTCCTGCTCTTTGTGAAAAAGCAACTTATAGTATATAGGTACATAGTTAGTACATTGCAATAGTGCGGCCTTTATTCAGGCATTTCAATGAGATGCCAGAATGGCCAGTTCTGTTATTGTATTAGTCACCATTTTCTGCTTTCATCTCACTATTTTCAGAATCTTACACGATTCATGCTAACTTTCTTCTCCGTTTAGAAATGGAAAATGTCACCTACACTTCCTGCATCGCTATTAATGCTCAGCGCGAGTTTTTGTTAAATCCAGAATTAAACTGAATGACAAATTAGTGAGGGAATCTATTACTTAAAAATATTTAGCAGGTTAAAATACACGCTTACATTAAATAATTTAGACTTATTAATTGAAAAAGGAGTTAAAACTTAATTTATGTAAAGTGAGATTTATAAAATGATTTGTTCATTTAGTTAAAATAATCAAATATCTTGTTTAGATCAATATATTATCCCTAATTACATATAAAATATAGGCGAACAAACCTGGCATAGCCCAGACCGTATTTTGGCTTTTGACTCGACTGCTAATTCATTTATTTTAGAATCAATAAATCACAAGTGTTTCATGAGAATTGAAGTTTCCAATGATGCTCGGTCATAAAGAAACCCATTGTAGGCGCACCTTCTGCCCATAACACGCCCCCCCCCCCCCACCGTCTCACTCTTGCTCTGCTCTGGGAGTGAAAATAGGACCTCGCTGCATGATTGTATATATACTGTAGACAAATACAGGCGAAGGCAGAGGGAGGGAGCTGAGGGAACGGGAGTATGGTACTACAGAACTCGAGTCAAGCGATAATTATCGGCTGTTGACTTGGTTTTGCCCCTTGTCCCGCTCTATAGAGGCCGGCTAATTGCCCGGTGATTAAGAGTTCCCAGGGAATTGTATACATTTTCAGGAGAGATAGACAAATCAATTGGTCATTTATGGTTGAAACATAGACACATACAAATAAATTATACGATTGGAAGGGTCGAGTATGCGCCAAAATGAGGCAGACTTTTGAATGAGAGTAGTACTTTTCCATTCTGAAGGGCTGCGAGTAGCAGAAAGAACGTGCGTGAGAGAGAGACTTCTATGAGAGGGGCGAAAGCGACAGAGTGGGATATATAGGGGAGCGAGAGAAAAGCGGGGATCTGATCGGCGATCGGTGAGGATTTATGTTTCTTTAAAATGTACATAGTGTATATAATTGTAACTGCTATATATGTTAGTCGCTAATGACGGCGATCATATATTTTATTTTATTGAGTTTTAACTTCTTAATAATTCGACGTTTATCCTTCTACTAATAATATAATTGTAGTACACGCGTGCACACCGATTGCACAAGGCCCGGTTGTGTTGTACATATGATAGACTCCCCCAGAACCGGATGAAGCAGTTATACCTGAAAAGAATTGACTAACTAAAGAAAAAGCCTTTGAACTTAACCGAGGTCGCCAATTGCTGTTAAAGTAGCCTTAAATGTGCAATTGGGCAGCGAAGGTTAATACATATCAAAATGTACCGCAAAATCTGCTTTCATAATTTATTTGGAAATAAGATTTAGTGAATAAAAAATAGCTGGACAAAATTTAGTTTATTAGATGTTAACTTTGATGTTAACTTTGTTAACTTTAAAAACTGGATTTGAAAATTTTTAAAACATTAAAAATTACTTTCAAGGGAATGTTTCAATGTGAATATTTGTCTTATAAAAATTATCAAGAAGTTAATCTATACAGTTAAGTTTTTAAGTCTACATTTAAGTTAAAATTCACTAGTCTATATGTAACACAAAATTCAGTTAGATTCATATAGCATACATTTGATAGCTTGAATACATTTTCAACGAAAAATGTGATAATAAAACTATATCAGATTTAGAATTGATTAAAGTATTCATAAAATAGAAATACTCAAAATAACTAATGTTTGAACATTATTTATTTTTTCTTGGTATAAAACTGTATGATCAGGTAAAATGTTTGACAAGAAATAGAACACCTATCTACGTTGTTTGTTGAAACAATATTATTCAAAATATGTCTTATACTGAAAAAGCTTTCAATCTTTTGCTAATTATATATAATCTGATAAATACGTGAGTGCATTTCATGAACAAAAATGCCTATTTAATTTATATGAAAAAAACAAACATTTCCAGTGAAAATTATGTATTTATTATGCATTATAATATCATATGCCTAACAAAAGCAATTTATTTCGCTTAGAAAAAATATTAAATTATATTTTAATGAGATATGGTAATATCTAAATTAATCTGGCAATATCTCGAAAAGCTTTTCGCGTTAATTTATAGAGTGAATTTAGAGAAAACATTACTCGATGTTTATCTATTTTCAAAGGAATTTAAACGAAAAATAGCTTTATAATTCTGTTACAATTTTATCGATTAAAAAAGATGTGTTATATTATATATATCTCAAATAAGTATAGAGGTTGTTCATCTTGCAATTTGTTTCATTCGTTTCAAACACGCCTTAACCCTTTCGTTATTGAATTGATAATTTTTTTTAAATCAAACATGTCTTTTTCTGGTAAACCTAAATCATAGCTTCGAGACACGCAAACCACCTATTCGATTATGTTATATATATATAAATTACTATTCAAAAAGCAGTCTTACCATTTCCAGCACCTTGATAGCGAACACAGGGGGTGCGCCGGGCCATGATTGAGATTGCTGTGATAAGTACGGCGCAGATGATCCCAGTCGCCACCACAATGCAGATGATGATGAGTTGATTGGTCTCCAGGCCAGCAACCGGACCCAACCGGTCCCCCTTACGGTGCCCGATGGGTGGGGAATCGTCCACCAGGATGTTCAACTCGGTGACGCTGCTGAGGGGCGGGTGACCCGAGTCGGTGGCTTGAATGGTCAGAGAGATTGTGCCCTGGTGCGCGGAGGGATGGGGGAGGGGGGGGGGGGGAGAAAGACGGTAGATATAGAAATAAGTGGTTGGTGGAGGAAAGAGGGGTGGGCGGAATCCACAAATACTTTACTACATTAGTGAAAGAAATAAAACATTAGTTCAATTCAAATAAAATTCAGTGTGAAAGGGTTGGAGAATTTAACGGAGTAAATGAAATGAGCGCGTCTACTAGGAATCGTGATAGTTAAAAGTGCAGGAAAGTTGGATAATATTTTTAATTAATCATTTTTTCGTAAGAATGATATAATTTCTGCTCTTGAAAATGACACTAAACATAGATCAAAGGGGATATTATTGGTATGAATAGAATTAACATTGCTTGTTATTATTATTATCAATTCACTGCATATGCTACATTCATAATCATAAATTAATAGTTTATAATTAGGAGATGATTAAACGAGATTGTCATTTGAGTTATCTGTTGGTGAAAAACACAAACTGATTGTATTGTTACTTTTAGCTACATGTGAGATAATTGTTGCAGCTATAAAATAGCAAAATAACAAAAAATCAGGGAATCTGTGAATTTGCAATCCAATATAAGTCATTTCCTTCCATCCTCGGTATTATACATACAGAGCTATGAATTGTTTGGGTAACAATTTCTATATTAAACGTGATGTTGTGTTGTAATAGTGATCTTTGTATTTGACTTCATTTTAAATGATAATTAAAGATGTACTAATCCTAATTATTGATTTGTGGAGTTTGTTTATTGTTATATAGTGATTGTAGTTTAAGTTATGTTACAGAATAAGCATCAAAAGTAATTATCTCGATCATGAAAAATAGGAATAAGAGTTTTCGACAGCAACAAAAAGTTTGAATATATATATATTAGTAGTATTCAAGTAGTATTCAACAAAATTATACAGAGAATTGATACAAGTACAGTTAGTAACGAACAGCTGTAATCACATCTGAATACAATGTTAATATTTCGCGGACATTAAAAAAAGTCATGCAAGGAGGTGGTCTCAAAAAAGTGCTTATAAAAGATGTATTATATACATTTTGACAAAATATAAAGGAAAACTAGTTGAGGTTCAAAAGTATTCCCCAAAATGAACACCTAGTAAATCGTAGACTTAGAAAATTGATTTTATTCTAGATAGAGTAATATAATAAAAACTTATTTTTTTAAATTACATAACGGAATATTTAAAATGTTATGTTTTATTTATCCTATATAAATGGAATCTTAATCCAAATTTACAAGAAATATTGGTAATATATTGAAAATTATAATTATTAACATATTTTAAGAGTATAGAATGAGAATAAGATGTTATAAATATACTATAACAATTGTAAATACTGCTAAATGTTATAAAATACAGGCAATCTTGTTCGTTCTGCTGTCCATTCAATGTTTTCACCTTTATTCATGCATCACAAGTCCGTCTTCGAACTTAGGGTTTCAATAATTAATTGTTTAATTTCAATTGCAAATACTAATTTTAACAGACTCCCATGTTTCTAAAATTAACGTTGATTTTCAATTTAAAAAATCCATTCCTTCAAGGTCTACTGATCAACTCTCTCTCTCTCTCTTTTCCTCTTTCTCTCTCACTCTCATTAATACAGTTAGTAATGTGAGACATCTTCATTTTAAGGCAGATTAGAACTGACATGCATGATATGACATGACGTATATTATTACATGTAACACCACTCCATTCAAAGTGTCCTTTTAAAACACTTCGACCAGGTTGACATTGATTTTAAGAAAATTTGATTTAAACGAGAGAGAAACTAATTACAAACAAGATTGCTGTACATTTTTGTATCAGTGCGACAGATTTAGTCACATTTGTTTGTGAAAACATTGACGACCGGTACATTTTGTTTTGTAAAAGCACATATATTTATCATAGAGTTCCTTTCATAATTTATATGAAGTTTTCATTAACTTAAATAAGATATAAAGTACATATTAAATGAAATTCAATCAAATTAAATGCTTCTTTAAGATGTGCAGACAGTTTGCTTATTATATTGAATTTTTAATAGTTATTGTGCATTCTTATATTTTTTGTTTTTTGTTATTTTATTTCTGCAAATCAACTGTTTTTATTAATAATTAAATAATTTATTTATATTTTTTGTTGTTGTGAAGTATGCATAATAATATAATTAGAAATTGAAGAAAACGCTTAAAATTAAATATTATAGTAAAACAATGTAATAGACAATACTTGTATATTATATATGTTGCATAAATAAATACATATACTTAAATCATTATCTTCAATACAAACTTTGCTTAGAATTAAAAACATCGATACCAGTATTACGAAGTATCCAGATAATTATTTCTGCCATAAACAACAATAACACAGGAAATATTTTTCTAATGCTGCAGGATAGACCGTTAGTGGGAAATTTGGGACTGCACTTTATTTGGTCACAATTTTCTCAATAATCTTCTTCTTCTCTCTCTCTCTCTGTCCACATAGTACTCTCTCCACTTTCTCAATGAGCTTTTAGCGTCTCCATTTTTTTCCCCATTTACTGACAACAAAAGCAGAAGTCGTACCCCACCCGCCCTAACCCCCTATCAGTGGTTCCGTCCCATCTAACTTCTTCTATTAAGTGTCCACTTCTGCCCAATTTATTTTTTTGTAAACTGACGTGGTGTCGCGCGCGCACGGGTAAGTGATACGGGATCCTATGGATGTCACTACTATGCTGGATCATGGGATAATTGAATTGTCAAAGTGGACAAAATGGAAACAGACGGCCGAGCGGTAGTCGCCGCACGCCGCACGTTGCCAGGTTTTAGTTTTTTTTGTTTTTGTCTATTTGAAGCAATCGACCAAGCGGACAGAGAGAGAGATAGAGAGAGAGGGGGAGATAAGTAAGAGTGGGAGTGGTGTGTGAGAAGAAGGGTAGAGAGGAAGCTAATTTCCCGTTTCATTTTGGTGATATATAAACTTTGATAGAGTTATAGATTCACTTGTTTCGTTAACTTTTTTCTGTACTCTCTCAATTACGTCTTCGCAACTGTGGAATGTCTCAAATTGTCTGTTTAACAGTTTAGTAATTTAACAGTGCAACGTCTTTATAATTTTGCTATCATTATTAGACGTCAGAAAATAATGTGATATATTACTGTTTACTAATATAACGTATAATTCAATTTCAATGGCAACACATTAAAAATCACAATCGAGTAAAGGATTTTTCAACAGTAATAAATACATGTTGACGAATGTGTTACGATTTAGACTAATCTCAGGTAATGAATACATTTAAATTGTAGTCTAGCAGCAAGTACTTTTATAATAAGAATATTTTGCTTTTGAATAAACTGATGTTGTATTAATCTCATTACAGAGTAAAATTTACCGCAAGTAGTATGAAAGGACATGCTCTAGTCCATTATTAAACGTGCGCCATAAGGAGAGGGGTGATCCGTACCTATACTAATGGATTAATAATGACAACTTGCATATAATTCCTTAGTTTTGGAGTTGTAAATTATTGGTGAATTTATAGCGTTAATTTAAAATAGCATTATGTATGTATTAGAATTTTAGATACAAAATACTTTATGTATAGTTTTAAGAATCATTATCTAATATATGTATATCATTATTTAAAGATACATTCTAGTCATTTAGAATAATATAGAGCTTAATTTGATTAAATGACTTAATATTCACATGCCTGACATCATCATATATTTTTATTGACGTCGAATGACGTTTATAAGAAATATACGTGAGGTTTATATTTTGTTTTCGTGTTTATTATATACTTCAATTTGTTTTCCGATTCTCATGATGTATATTTTTCTTTGTTAACGTCTATTATTATAATTATTATTACTATTACTTCTAAATTAAATAAAAAAACAATATTTACTTGTTACTTTGTAACTGACTTGTGAAATTCCGTGATTTTGAAACATCTTTTTTATCCATAGAGTAATATTTTAAAATTAAATTGTTTTGAAAACTTAATACATAAAATGCATTACTTTTAATCTGAAAATCGTGAAAGAATGCACTAAGACCTTAAAGAAAACGAAACTATTTTTCAATATTTTTTTTTACATTAATAGTAATATTATATGAGAATCATTTACTGACTGTAATTTAAAATTGCTTGTCTAGCAATAATTTTTAGTGTTACGTTAGTTTGATTAAAATAATTGGTACCTATACCTAGATATTATTTTAATTTAATAACACTTTTCTTTAATACTGTTTTAAATTTTGCAACCATATAGGCTTTGGCCAAATATTTTTTGAAGCAAATACATTTTTTATAATATAAATCATATTATTAATAAAAGTGATATCTGAAAATAATCGTTTAATTAATAACAGTTAAAAGGAACTAAAAAATACAAAATTAATTAAATAAATCAGTTAATTTAAACAAATATATGGGGAAGTATATTAATCAATATATTCAACAAATAATCAATAATATATATAATTTTGTTTTAAACAAACAATTCGACTGTTGTGAATGTTAACTTTTGATTGTCACGTGATGTGACACGGGAATCATAAAACAGTCTCCAATTGTATTACAAATATTCAGAAAAGTATTGATTATTAAAATTAATTACTACTATTCAAATATTATTAATTTATTAGCTTCACTGAATGTTTACTATATATATATGTACATATATTGTTATTAAATTTATTAAGTTGATTGCAAAAAAGGTTTTTGACTTAAACCTTGTAAAGTTATAAAATAGTCAGTTTATTTCAAAGAAAGCTGTTTTTTCAATTTAATTGAATTATTATGGTAACACCTTGCTCACACCATGACGTTGTTTCTTTTATTACACTGACCTACTTAGTAATAATAGAAGTAGTTTGTTGAACAGACAATGACAAAATTCAATTAAACAGATTACTCATCTTAAACAATCAGTCCACGATAAACCAATTAATTAAAGTGTGTCATACGTAATCACTAAACAAACCCATGGCCATTTCAAATGGAAAATACAGATGCGGTATTAAAAAGGAATGCAATAGATATACACCATATTCATAAAGACTATATCATTAAAGAAAAATGTGCCGCTGTCTCACTTTATGCACAGAATCCATTTTCTCCCCCACGACCAGCTCTCCAGTGTATGGCTGCAGTTGGAATAGACGGTAGAGGTTGCCCTTGGTGATGACATAGTTGAGTTTGGCGTTGTCCCCCGAGTCGGCGTCTACCGCGTGAATTCGGGTGATCACAAATCCCGTCTCCTCGCGAAAGGAGACCCGAATCTAAAATTGAGGAATTCAAGGTTCTTTCAATTGATTACACGAACATTAGCACTCCCTTTTACAATTGGTCTCTGTATACCTCTCTCGACCACCAGATAGAAAAACATGTAGAACCTGTGGAATGTGACATAAAATGGCTCTGCAGTAAAAAAAATTAAGAGAACCTATAATCACTGCACCGTTAATGTTAACATATATGTTTAAAATTGATTAGTTTGGAAGAAAGCGGCATTTAAATAACCTCCGCTACATCTTTGTTCATATTCATGAACGTTCGCATTATTTTCTTCATTTTTGTTAACTGTATATGTAATGTTTTTTGTTTACTAATATTAATTATATTAATCTTATGAAATAAATTGAAAAAAATTGTCCATTTTTATAAACAAATTGAAATATTAAAATAATGTATAGTACACCAGCAGTGAGACATTATGAAATAATCTAGTAAGTAAGATATGACAAACATTAAAATGTTTAAACTTGTTAAATATTATTTATATGAAAACGTGATGAAATACAATGTTTTTATAATGAGACACCGATAAGGACTATAGCAGAAATAATAAAAATATACTTGAAAAAATTATTTTAAAATTACATTTACAGTTTACAATTACAAATATCATTTTGCATAAGAAAGCCAAATTTTCATAGAAAGAAAAAGTTTACACAACTATTTCAATATTGAAATTTTATTTTAAAAAGAACACAGAATTAGAGTTTTTTGTTCGGAGAAATGTGCACGCAAAAATTTTAATAAAGGCATAGAAATGTTACCTGAAGAATGTCTTGAAATAGGAAGAAAAGCACGCTGAGACAATAAAATAGATGCTTTCCGTTATTCAGTCGTTTCCAGTAATTAATTAGAAGCTTCGAAGATAACTTAAATTCATGCAGTCGATAATATGTGTAACATTATTTAATTAAAAATTGTAATTATAACATCCGTAACACCGACCGTAATGTAGCTTTTATATGTTACTATTTAGGATTTAAAGGGGGACAAAAGCAGAAGATTTCAATAATGTAGCGATAATTTACTCAATATAATGTGTTCAATTCCCGGTCTTGTCTCCTGACTTTTTCATTGACGAGCCCAATTTAAAAGATCTCTGCAGGTATAGAAGGCTGTTTATTTGTGGAACAGCTTTGGGAGAGACAACCATTGCCGTTTCCCGTCCAGTTTCGTTATATTGTTTGTCTCAGGAGTCCCCTCCTTGTGTCTTCAAGATGCAGACGTTATCGAAGAGAGTTTCAGGAAATCCATATACAGTATATATAAGCCGGTGTTGACATTTAATTTGTGAATGTTGAGATGTCGGAGAGAATACAATAAATAAGGTCAGAGAAATGGGAAAGACACTGGAGGGGGAGGGGGAGGGGAGGGGGGGGGGGGGGTGAGAATTGGGCGGAAAGTTATTGAGGTTATGAAACACATGGGCGTGAACTGGGTAATTGCATGATGACATAGTAATATGGTGAGGGAAAATGAACCGTGTTAACGAACATCCCAGGAGATTACGAAAAAAATTATATTTGTGTTGAAGACTGAAAATATTAAAATATTATATTTAAATTATTATATCTGTATTCTATCTCTATATGTACTACCTCAATAATTTTGAAACATTTGTAAAATTATTTGTTAATTATTGTTTTATGGATAAGCAACATAGACAAAGAATGCCAGATCACCAGATCACCAGATCACCGCTATCCTGATATATTTTGCACTTTACTTAATCGATTTATTACCACTCGATCTGGTAGATTCAGAAAATTTGTAGGGTCCTGTTTTTTGTTCACCTCATTTTATTTTAATGTATTTTAAATAAATATAATTATCTTATTTTTGCTATTTTTGTTACCTCCAATGATAGTCACTACAATTTATTTATATATGTAAAATCGGGTGACAATTGGTTTAAATGGTATTACATTATGTTTTTCTAATATAAAACGAATAACTGCTTTAAATTCATTATAAATTACAGTTTTTTTTAAACTTAATTAATTATTTTCTGTTATGCACGGAATTGTGAAGGTCTGATAGTTTGGTCCTGATAGTTTGGTCTGGTTATTATTAGATCATTTTAGTTAGTACATTGTTTTGGTTTTTTCCTCATTTTTAATTTCGGTTTGTTTTGTTGTGGTGTTGAAGAGTAAAATGTAATGCGATAATTTAATATATAAATACAATACTTTTTCTTGCCATTTTTGGAAGTGACAAGCTTCTGTAGGTGACTTTTCTGGTCACATTTTCTAGAATTAACCTACACATATGACTCGAAAATATTAAAGATAATTGTAAAAAGGACTAAGATAAAATTGTCAAAAAACGTTTACCGTAGATATGCATTTCTAAAAGGATAATTATACATTACATTTTTTGCCCCTATAAGAAGCAATTTATTTTCCGCTAGAACAATTGAAATATAATAAAACTATACTAAAAAAATAATTAACAAAAATTCGCTCAATAAATTATTTTAAATATTTGGTTTTGTGCAGTTGAGAGTAATATTATAACAATGCTTTTTTTTTAATCCTTTATAGTCTACATAATATATTAATAAATTTTTGAATTTCTGTACCTAATTTTTATTTTGTGTTAGAAATGACTGAAACAAGGAGACAGTGAGTATGTGAAATTCTACATAGTCTTTAATTTTTTTAATAAATTTCATTATGTGCGGTGATATAAGACAATAAACCCTTTGTTCACATGGTTTTTATACATTAATTGTCTTAATTACGAGCTGCTTTGAGGATACCACCAGTCATTGTCAGTTCCCCTAGGATATACTCACTGCATGTGTCATACATTATGTGCCGCAAAGCATAGTCTATACACAGCTATACTAACTAAGTGTTAGTAAATATATTAATACAATATATATAGATAGAATTATCATGTATACACCGCTGATAGCATTATTAATTCAGAATCATTAGTGTATGTGAATGCGGGTTCGTATAGGTGAAATTATGATATCCGTATGCTACATGAACCAAGCTGGTTAGTGTGATAAAACATCAGCATTTATACAAAATAAAATGTTATAACCTTATAATTATTTATCATGATTAATGGATCCTATAATATTCCCCGTCTAGGGAATTGGGATGAAAATAATGCCTTCACATCGGTGATTCATAAAGCAATTCTGTAATATGGTTTTCATATCGCTCTTTTTTATTTGATAGATCATATTATGTTATATGTGTATACCTATACCTATATACCCGTTATATTAGCGCCCAAAGCCAATACGTCCATTTTCTAATTATACTATCTAAGAGAGGTAGTACTCATGTCTACGCTATAGGTATATGGAACAGCCGAATTACTATCTACTCGTACAATGCGGAAATAAAACAAAAAAAGTCGGGAATTCAATTCTCTTATCTGGTAAATATATAGGCAATAATTGTAATAGACAATACTGTGCGACTCTATTTGTTTTGTGCTATGAACTTACACAACAGTTTTATTCTTACAAAAGCGGGTATTAACTACACAACTGAGAACAGTAGATGACTTTGGGGGTCTTCGTATTGTATACTGGAGTTAATCTATGCGGTGTAGCAGCATCATTATGTATGTTATATGTGCATTCTTCTAATATTAGTAATATTAATGATCTTATGATTGACATCGAAGGATAAAAGAGAATGAATGGTACACACCTAACGCGCAGAAGCTTTTGTATCGATATAATCATTCTATATTTATATATATAAATATTGTTATACTTTAAAGATTTTTGCTAATAATGTTATGGACTATAAAAATATTATACTTTAAAAAAGAGTTACTTTTAGGCTTTGTTAGTCAGAAAAAATAGCGACTACACTGAACTAAATAAAACGATATTTGATTAAAATACTAATTAATGACATTCAAACAATGATTCTGTATTTGGATTAAAATTTAACAAACGTTGGTGTTTGTTGATTCACACCGATCCGATGAAATCGGCCAATAGTAATATAAACCCATAAACACACGTTACATCAATTTTGTTCATATTAATATAGTGTTAATGTTATAATGGTACGTCTATACATTTTGTATATCTTGGTTCACTGTTATAAAAGGACATTGATTTTGCAATTTTGACCGGAAAACTGGGAGTAATAATCTCCAATGTCTACTATTAGATTAATAATTTGTAACATAAAACAAAGTATTTGCATAGTTCTGTTTTATATAAGATCCGTCGAAGACAAAATCAGATAGAAAGTAAACAGAAAACTCAATGAATTGACTCGTCAGAGATGACTATGAAATATTATATAATTTAGCATTTGTATATTAGAAATGGTTTTTCTGAAGAAACATTGGAGACATTTTATTTAAGGTTGGAGAAATGTCTACAACAAATTTAGACAAATAAGCGCAGTGTACTTTAAACCAATGCAATAGTACTACTAATAGTAATATATTTTGCCTAACAAACATATCACATAAAAATGAGTTAATTTAAATAAAAATGACCGTTATCGATTTTTTCTTAAATAGTCGTGATAAATAATCGATATAGAACCCTTCTATCCTAACTATATAGTTATATACATAGATATGGATTGTTTGTTTATTCTTATACCATTACAACCGCCAAAAATTTCTGTATCTGGTAAAATTAAACTTTTCTAAAATGAGGATTTTCTAAATAGTAAT
>JAUZND010004744.1:0-11540 GCA_034780555.1 Coelogynopora nodosa
CATACCCCGTTATTAATAATATCAAGGGTAGATGGCGATTCACGCTTTGCCGGGATATATATATATATTCTTAATTATTATTATTTGTACTTTAAAACAAATACACTATGATGTCATTAATTAATTAGAAATATAGGCTAAAACAGTTTTATCAATTTTAAAATTAGTTTACATGTTGGGGGTGTGATGAGTCATATGGCCTAGAGGAGGGTGTTTCAATTTTAGGGGGGTGATGATTAGTCACAGGGCCGATAGAGGGGGGGTGAGTCATGTTACATTTTTAGCTGCGGTGGAGGTACCACTCATGATATACTACTATCTATATTATTGTTTATTCCAATATCCATATAAATACTGTAAAAATTAATTATATTATTGCTTTTTAGATAAAAGAAAATTCCCCATCGATTTTTTTGTAATTTCTGATTATATATTGTACGCTAGATTCAAAAACGTTAAATAGTGATAAACTTAGTAAAATATAATAATAAGTTATATACGTAGAGGAGGTTGTACAATTTTTTTTCCAAATAAATTAAATTTTTGAACAATTTAATGTATGACACTGATTTTTTTTCTCATTGGCTAAAACACTTTTATCTAACTAAAAAATATGATAAATGTATTTTTGAATATTTTAACATACCAGAGAAAATGGTGTTATTATTGAACTATTTTATAACCCCCCATGGGTTCCCATGGGTTTTCTTACTTGCCGATGATATTAGGAGCTAAAACTTGCAACATTAATAGCAAAAATCAGTTTATCGTAAAATATACATTTTACTTGAATAATAAATTTTATTATTAAAATAACCAGCAATTTATAATAATATTAAAAAAGATTTTATACTACTAATAGCTTATTTATATAAGTAGTATAATGTATAGTATAATACAGATCTCATGATCTGGAATAAGATGCAAAAAAATCAAGTCAATTTGTGGCATTGATAAACGATTATAGCATATATGTGGTTATATTCCTATAGTTTTCCTAACTGAAGTTTATGACATGATTATGTCATAAAAATGATAATAATCAATTACTTTTTTGAAAATAAAAATAGCTCAGCAAGTCTTTAGAAGGTATCTGTATACAAAATTTCAACTTAATCGGTTGATAGGAAGTTTGTTTTTCCAAGGGTGAGGGTAAAATACCCCCCCCCCCCCCTGGCTTTCCATGGAGAAAACCCTATAAAATATCTACACATAAGAAGGGTTAACGTATACTCGTATAATTCATGAATGCCTTGAATCTTATAGATTTTTAAAAATATATTCACTAAAAAGTTTATAGATATTCTTCATTGTACTTGTAACATGACTGAAATAATTTTCATTTTGGGAATTTATTTAAAACTAGTTTATTTAACTATAATTTATTTTTACAGTGGATTTTGCATTTGGATTTAGAAGATAATATTATATTGTGGTAATATTAATAATATAATAAATAATACATGTGAAATTATATAATAATATTAAATTCTTCATTTTTGTCACTAATGAGAATTTGAGTATCAATGATCAGCAATGGAGTTTATAAGGCAATATATGGTTACATATAGTTACATATTTTTATGATGTGTGTCGGAAATTGATTTTGAAATATCGTCAGCTAAAAACATGTTTTAAAACTCGATTTCTTCTAAAAAAATAAATGCCTGAAATTTTCAATAAATATCTTAATTTTGCCTTAAATTATCACGGAAAAAATATTTCCTATAACGCTGGACACCCTGAATATGTGTAGTATGATAGAGGTTATAAAAACCTTATCTGACCTGAAATTAATACCTTGAGTAGTTTTAGGGACAAAAAGAAAATTTACACATAACAGATCTTAATTTATTTATCTGACATTGTGTTCGGTTTAAACAATTACATAGTGCTAACTATATTAGCCATACTACTATTTTGTTACCTAACTGGATACGTTTCCTTATCTTTCTGCAGATTGACTACTTACAACTGACAGAAAAGAAGGCAGAAATCCAAAGTCTTACTTCTCTCGGCGAGAACTATCTTAGCAGGCACTACTTGAAACAAAAACTTCTTGACAGAGGATTTAGATTCCGTAATCAATTTGATAATGAATTGTGATTTGGTTACCACTGTACACTACACATTATGACTAATTTACTATGAAATTATATTAAGATACACTTGGGTATCAAAAATATTGAGAGAATTTTTGACAACTTTGTTCCATTTTTGTTCTATTCTTTTTGTTATTATTTTGAATGGTTTATTAATTTTCTTATTTAAATAAATTGCCTGTATATCAATCTTTTATTCTTAGTTTTTATACTTTATTTTATTAAATTATCAAATGAGAAGATCATATGATTACGCTCAAAATCTGTCACTATACAATTATATTGGGACCGTTTTCTAATTTTTCGATAATCAATTTATGATCCAATTTCATGCTCAACAAGTAGGTATTTGAACCACTTTTAGCATGTACAGTCTTATATTTAATCTAAACCGATATGTCTCAGAATCTGTCAAATTCTTTCACCAATTAGATCATCTGGAATATATATATATATATATATATAGTCATTTTATTAAAATTATGGTAATCAATGAAGTATGTAGGCTAATTGTTCCGGGCTATTTTTGTAATTCATCAAAATCTGGTATATAATTAAAGGGGAATTATGCAGTCCAAAATATGTAACATCGTATATTTACATTTAATATATTATGTTTTTATAAATTTATAAAAATTTATAAATTTACAGCAACAATTAATGAATATGCAATTAACTATATGACAGTCAAAAACATATTTTATAATCCGCGGCGGCAGTAATAGGTTACTTTATTTTCTTGCAACAAATTATTTACACTACTTTTATATACTACTTGTATATACTATTTTTACTACTTTTAGATACTTTTTATACTACTGTTTTATACTATTCATACTACTTTTATATACTATGTATACTACTTTTTTTTTAATTTGAAAAATGTATTTCCCTAAAGTATTATAATTACTTATTAATAAACAGCTTTGTGTAATTTTTGGATAGATACCTTCACGTCATTTGTATAACACTTGTTCGTCATTTGTTCAATTGTGTCCGCTTAATTTTAGCCTTACAACATATAAACATAAAATATAATATGTATATATATTATGTCTGAATCATACATATATTTAGATATTTAAAATTAAATAGAAATTAAAACAATATATCATACAATTATTATATATGTGTAAATCAATGAACTTATTAAGTGAACTATAGCAATTATCAGAAATATTATATTTACTATCCAATATGCTAGCCAAATAAAAATTTTAAACATCTACATATATTTGTTGCCAATTTATGGTTTCAACGTAGTAATTACCTACATATAGCGTTGGATTGATAGAATATAAGACTGTCAAAGATTGAGAGACGGACAGGCACTGACCATTTAGTTGCGTCATGGATTGCCGTATGACTATAACGTAGTGTTTTTGTTTGCATTGCTCTTTCAATCCGAGATTTAGACAATAGAAAACACATTTAATAAAACAAAGTATTTGACACAAAAACTCGTCCGAAGTCCAGTTTTAAAGGCGATTCCGAAATTATATCTATTATTAAATACATATAAAGACTTGAAAGAAATATTGTGGATTGAAAAGCCGCCCAGGATTGCCACAGTTTCGGTTTAGCCAGAGTAGACTGTATATATATATATATCTATATATATATATATATATATAGGCCTATAAATATGTATCTCACAATTACTAATACTTTATCTCATACTTGATTGAAATGTATAACAATCTGATTATTTAATCTGATAATTTGAAATATTTACATTTTCTATTTTTCATGGTGTTTATATGCCACTAATAAATTATTTCAGTCAATATTATAATATAGAAAATAGAAAAACAGTTACTTCCGATATTTGTGGTATAGATAAATATTTAACTTAATTTATAAAACAATTATAGACTTATTAAAACTGTACATACATTTATTAAATTATATGTAAGTAGTAAAATATGTTTAAATAAGCTTTAAAAGAATTATAAAGTAAACATATTATTATTTGAACAAATTTTTAAAATAGTGTACCTAACAATATTTGCGAATAAAATAAAGGAAACCTTGAATGAACGTTTAGCTATATAAGCTGAATACAAAAATATGTGTATTTTAAAATATTTTTGTTTAAAATTTTATTACAAAGGACTATTAATAGTGCAGACCCGACGCAATATCTTCGCAAGTAGGGGGAGGGGGCACCATTTTTAAGCGGCCCGACCAGTAGCAATAAGTAAAAATATAGTACAAAACTGTTTAAATAATGCGTATTTATGGTTTATTTTAATAAAAATAAATTGTGTGGTAAATTACTATATTATCGCAGATATACAATGTATGTGAATGTATATGTATCAATGCCTATAACTAACTATAACTGTACTATAGAATTATTAATATATTATATTGCAATAGGTATATTAAGCGATAGTTAATAATTGTAAAAATATGTACTTACATAGATTATTCATTGTACAACAATTTAAATTACTTGAGTAAAGTGTTTTATTTAATAATATAATAAATGAAAAATATCCAAAAAACAAAATTGATTTTTAAACGATTTTAAACGACAAGCAATCTTAATTATTTCCTTTATATTCAAGCTTTAATATACAAGAATATGCAATAATATATAATAATCACGTCTATATAAGGTAGGATTTTAATTATAGGTACACTATGTATATTTGTAAAAATATGTGGCTCTGTGGGCTTTACATCTAATGAATTCATTTGCTATTTGCTTGAGGTCTAAATTACATGATAGTTATAGCAGTCTCATGACTGTGCCTATACTGTATATTATGATCTGTCCAGATAATATGATTCACTGAAATGGCATCGTTTGCTCTCCAATCGCACACAAGTTTCAGATATGTAATTACTCATAACTCAACTTATATTTCATGCCAAAATATTTTTTGGATTTCAATAAGTGTCGGTGGAATACCTAAAAATGATGATCAATAACATTAAATAATGTTTTCGAATTGTATTGCTTGTTTGAATAACGATGAACTTTTTCTGTAAATGTCGTCAACTTTTAATTATCATATTTTTTAAATTTGCCATTTTGACGTAATTATCAAAAAATGTATTATAAAAATATAAATTTTCAAAAGCATTTTCATCATATTTTTTGGATGGGACAAGGTTTACATGTGCAAATTTCAAATAAGTCGGTCAATGGGAAGGATGATTTCTATGGAGAGAGGGGTGGAACCTCCCTACCCCCTAAACGATTATCATGTAGGGTATAGCAAATAACAAAGGCTGAAGTGTTGAATATATATGCCGGTTTCAGTTTGCATTCAAACCGCTTCCCTTTTCTATGTATTCATAATTGTAAAACCGACTTATATTTATTTGTGTCGCAAAAAGCTACGCTTTGTACCGAATGGTAAAACGATATTTTTGTTTTAGATTGTATTGAAATAGTTATTATATTATTATTTAAAAAAAAAATTAAATCACCCTTGATCCGGCCCTTTGTATGCATAGTTTTAAAATAATTTTTTTTAGGGCCTATTTATATTTCTATGTTTGTATGCACAAAATTATTACATTTTGGAAATTTAGCAAAAAAAATTTTTAAGTCATCTTTGATCCGGCTGTTTGTATGTACAAAATTATTATATATTTCAAAATTAAGAACCTTTTTTTTCAAAGTCATTTAATTAACCTTCATCCGGCGCACAAAATTATTATATTATTGAAAATTTAAGCAAAAAGTAATTGTTTGTTGTAGAGATGCGGCCCTGTGGGCACGTGCACCTCCGGCCGCCACTATTGCGTCGGCCTCATAGTGTAATTAATTGTTTTACTCTAATGTTTAACGTGTTTTTATATTCACATTGTTATTTACAGATGGACATAAATTTATACGGAGAAATCCAATGACTAATACAGATATATACGCTTTCTTGTAATTCAAATTCTACGATTATTTCATTTAAACTCTCAAATTTTAAGGAAAACGTAATTTTGATTAAACGTAAATTTTTGTAAATAAAAAAGTTAATTAATTAATTAATAAAATTGCTCTCATAGCTTGCAAGAAAATGTAATTTATCTTTTTATTCCGAACCTTATTAATAAAGTTTGATAGATAAATTATATATCATGAGAGTGACTGAATTAAACCTTAAGAATATTAATGTATGATTATGGGTATTTAAATAAAAATTATATTAAATATCAAAAAAATATTATAACTGTTTTAACTTAATATTCTATGAAATGTGTAAACAATATTTACAATGCGCCATATACAATTATGTTTTCATTTAATAACAGAAACGGGTTAAACATCCATAATTAGAAAATATTATACTCTTTCAACTTACAAAATATTTAATAAGTAACTTTGTTTTATATTGAAATTCACAAGCCATGTCAAGCATAGTCATTTTATAAATTGTAATATGGTTCTAAAATTTTATAAGTATTTAGACAATGTAATATCAAATCATCCTTTTAATGTAATAATAAAAAAGGCGTTTCCTAATTGTTTCCGTTTATATGCGAACAAAACATTATTGTAATTGTCATATAAACATTTGTTATACGCAAAAATACATTTCACATAAGGTATGTTTTTAAACAATTTATATTTTAGTTCGATAATTTGATATGTTAATGATGTTAAATATGTTAAATGATGATAAATTTTGGCAAGTATATATTAATATATTTAACATTTATTCTGTTGTTTAAGAGTGTTGCATTATCAATTGTGATTTATTTCTTAAGAGTGTTTTAAAAATTGTCACTCTCATAAATTATTATTTGGGCTAACTACATTATACTATAGGGCCATACTATACTATTGCTGTCTAAAATAATTATGGCTTCAATATAGTTTATATTGCAACAGCAATGATATTCATACATATAAATGGATATCATAGAATTTATATCTAAACAAATAAAAGCAATTAAAGCTATATTTACAAAATTATTTAATTTTAAAGTTATAATATCACTATGAAAAATTAACTCACTGATGAAAAAAATACATTGGTACCAAACTGAAACTAACTAAAACAAAAACAATCACTAGTCTAAATATTCAAAAATTTAGATAGGATAAAAATGGAATTGTTTTTGTGCCATTAAATATTACACTATTTAATTTTTTAATTGAAAAATATAAATTCAGTGAAATAAATATATTTCTAAATAAATTAATTAAGCCTTTTTTTGGATATGACAGGATAAAAACAATTCCATTTTTAACCTGTTTAAATTTATGTATATTTAGTGATAGTTTTTGTTTTAGTCAGTTTTAGTTTGGTTCCACTTTGTATTTTCATCAGTGAGTTAATTTTTTAAAGTGATATTATAACTTTAAAATTAAATAACTTTGGACATACCTTTGATTGCTTAATATTGCTTAATAAAATTCTACAATATAAATTTATATATACAATATATATCATTACTGGGGCAATATATACTATATTGAAGCCATACATATTTTAGACCACTAAAATGCAGTTAGCCCTATTATTTTTTATTTCTTAAGACAATTAATCACAAGACAAGACTCAAAAGTAACTGGTGCAGTTACTACTATGGTGCTTATTCAGTAATCTGAGCCCACTAAATTATAAATACTCTAACTGCATTATAGCTTTAATATAATATGTATTTTTCAGTAATGATAGCTATATATAATTTAATATTGTAATACAGAAATAAAATAATATATTTTATATTCTTTTATTTCATTCCTGTGATTAAAAGTTTAAAAAATAATAATACTACCATACAAAAATTACTTACTGAAAAAAAGGCATCAAACATAAACTAACTTAAACAATAGCTATTTCTATATATACCCAAATTTATATAAGACAAATAAATACATAACCCATACAAATACCTACCCAACATACAACTGGATTTAACAATTATAATTTTTATCTTGTATAGATTTTGCTATATTTATTAATAGTTTTTGTAAAGTTAAATTACTGTTACTAAACCCTAAAACTTATTGTATTCACACTGACTAATTACCAACATTATGTTCTTTTCAGAACTTACCATTTAAAATTTCATATATTCATCACTTTTGGCATTTTTTTCTGACATGCATTTTTTTTGTGTATGGCAGTAGCAGCACTGATTTCAATAGTCATAATTACTGTAATCATATGATTATAAAATGTATTTTGTTTGTTGTTCATTGTGTTCCTGAATAAAGGCCTCCACACATGAGGTGACTACTGACTGGCCAGCTTGGACAAAACTGGTAGAAAAGATTGAAATTCACAAATTAGTTGGAACACACTGAAATAGGGATATTCTATTTACAAATTTCAATTCTTTAAATAGGAACAGCCTATTGCCAGAAAGTGCAACATGCCTACAAGTCATTCTGCAGGTCTAATTGGATCCTGCATAATTGTTTAATGTTCTGTAATTAAGTATCAAATGTAGCGGTATCTATTCAAAGATAATTTTTGTAGTCTTATCTGTCTTCTAAGGACAATTCTTGAATGAGATTGATGGAAGCAATGTCCAATATTAAAGATTTTACATTTATTTAATAATAATGCAATTACAATCGCTGCATATATTTGTTTTGATAAAATAAAAGGTATAATCAGAAATAATAGCAGCCAATTAAAAAAAGTAGACTAGAATATTAATTCTAGTATATATGGTTAAATATTTATTTAATTAAAACGCCAGCGAAATGGAGTCATTTTAGTGATAGTCAATTGGCTAGTTGTCAGTTGCTAGTTGATGGTGTGTAGTTTGGGAGACTAGCAACTGGCAACTTGAGTTCATCAACTAGTTGCCAGTCAGTATTTGCCTCATTTATGGGGCCTTAAGATATAAAACTACATCCAATTAATAAAGTCGACCTGATTTTGTTTAACTATTATCAAGGTGAATTGCGTGTGATTTTTATTGCACAATGACAATGTGGTCATCCTGATATGTGTGTATGACATGTGTACATGAATTATTAATATTATATTATTAATAAATACATGAGGACCTGCAACTTTTAAATTTTTTTATTGGTAACCTTTTTGTATATATGCCGTTTATGGCATGCAAAACAAGTCAAGTTTCAAGCATAGTTGAATTTACAAAATCATAACTAAAGATAGCACATATTTACTGGCAGATAATTTAGTTGCTTTATTGTTATTGAAAATTATTTAACCTTATAAAGGTATTAAGTTCAGATAAGTATATATTATCAGTATAGAATAATAATATCTATTTCATATATAAATAATCGTCATATTTATATATTGTTATATTTTATAAATTAAATTATAATAAACTAAATTATTCTGTAAATGGATTATGTAAATGAAACTATATAAATGTTTCAAAATATGTATGGTTTAACACTGCTTCGGCTACACAATTACCTGCCATTTTATAATATTTTTTAGTGCTGGGATTTTTGGGTCTATGATACCTTGATAAATTGTTTTTGTAAGAATATAGCTATATAGTGAGTACAGAAGACTGTTTCTCTACCTCCAGAATAATCTCCAGACTCTATACCTATATTGTAATATTTGGTTGACAAACTATAGTTACATATATTTGTACTATTTCATCTACAATCCTGATTTCACATTCCCATATTTTATCATTTTAATCAATGAAGTGTATTTTTGTTTTTTTATAGCAACTATAGCTAATAAAAGGTCAACTCAATTTTACAAAAAGATGTAACTTATAATAGACTTCATTAAATAAATTCCACTTTTGATTATGTCTAGCACACAAATAACATTTTATATTTACTTCAGTACATAGATGAATTTTTAATGCTTTTAATATTCTTTTCTTTTGAATAAATAATATTAATCTGAGCCTGTAATATATATTTTCATTTTGGGCTGCAACAGTACTAATTATAATTTTTTTAAATTATTTAACCTTATTAATTAGCCATATTAATTAGTTCACATAAATAAATATATTTAGCATTATAATAATATATATTTTTTAATTCTAATTATGGAATAGCTTTGCAAATAAAATACATAAAATCAGGATTAATAAACTAAATAAAATTTATTGTAAATTTTTATCATGTTTATAATTTATTTACATTATATTTATATATTTACCTATAATCTATTTACAGAATTAGTAGTACATTACAATTTAATTTTTAAAGAAATTATTATAATATAATTTGATTGATTAACAATTTATAAATATAATTATAAAATGTGATTATTTATTAAAATTAGTGAATTAGTTAAATAGTTATTATTATAATACCATTCATATTTATTTGTGTAAGATCTAATAATTTACAATGAAATAATTGCCTGAGTAAGCATTATTTCTGTTCAAGCGGTAGGTTTTCAGTCGTCTCATCAGTCGTTGAGAAGCTTCTTTAACTGACTGCATGTGTTGCTGGCACAACTATAATACAATTTACTATTTGCAAACGACTTTAATAAAAAGATTCTTCTCTGCCAGCGTCATTCTTGGAAGTTGAATAATATATTGCTTCAAAGACACAAACTCATCTTTTTTGACAACACCTCACCTCACATATTTGCAACTGAGACAATTAATTTCGGTAATATCATCTGCATAACATGCAGTCCCCCATTTTAGAGTGTCTGTGTGGGGAATGTTGATTGCTGCATGCGTCAGCAATATCTTCAGTTCCCCATAAATATTAAAGCCATGTTGGTTGACATGATCTGATTTTGTACTGATGGCAAGATTGAATGCTTCAAGGCTTCATCCGGTAATGATTCTTTGCTGACACATTATGAAATTCGTTCGCTGCTCTAATTTCAAAACGCTTTGGAGCATTCTTACTTCTTGGAAGAACCGATTCTGAAATGCTCGTTTCTTCTCGTGCCTTACTGATTCTATCGTATAATAAAGATAGCCTACTCGTCTTCCCACATTTTCTTCAAAGTTTCGACGGAATGTCTGTCTATTTTGCGACCCTCTGCTGCCGACATTAGATATTAGTTTCCTGCAGTGTCTTGCTGAGTTTGCTTTTTATTCGTAAAATTGTTTCAGTTAATTTTAAACCGTAGTGTTTCAGTTGGTGTTGAACACCAATTACTCTGCTTTCCAGTAAATTGCACCAACCTCGCGTATATTACGCCAGGCGTAAGTTAAAGCAACCCACTCGTAAACTAAAATAGCGACATTTGTAGAACAAACAGTGCACATTTTTTTCATAATGATTAGTTGATACTCCTGTCCTTAGGGGGGTCTAACTATACTTTTTACATAGGAGTTCCTAAAGAGTTAGCGACCCTTATTGTTAATGGGTAAGTTTAGCATGAAAATCCCTTTGTAAGGGACCGTGGCTTTATTGTACGAGTCATTGGTAATGGGATGGCCGAGTGGTTAAGACGCTGGTTTGCGGATGCCGAGGGTGTTGTCTCGGAGCAGGTTCGAGCCCGCTCTTGGACTCTCCCGTTCCTGGCTAGCAGCTGTGCTAGT
>JAUZND010004745.1:0-11540 GCA_034780555.1 Coelogynopora nodosa
AGAAAGAAACATCATCACAAGTTATTAAAACATCTGGCTGCTAAAAGGAAGAAAGTCTAGATGTGTAAAGAACTGTGAATTTCTTAACATTACTTATATTATATATTACATATGCATATATATGAAATATAAGATACTCATAATGCACAACATTATGGTGACAAAATAAATAGGTTAAAAAAATGTTTGCCACTGTAGCATGGCTCTGCAGATAGAGCAGTGGGTGACTATATTTTCATATTTTTTAAATACCACCAAAATCATGCCTGCTCAATACAGTTACAACAAATACAGGAAAATGTTGTCATTAATCACTAACTCTGATTCCATTCTATTTTATTCTACTTATTCCAATTCCACTATATTCTAATCTAACAAAATCTGGTTTCACTCTATTCTACTATAAGTATAACTTAATTGAAGTTGAACAATTTCAAATTTACTATTGTAATGTGGCATAATAAATTTGAATTTATTATAGAAAAGGGTGAGCATGTTCAAAGATAGCCAATCCTTTTTCAAAATAAATTCAAATTTACCATGGTAGTATGGCCAAATATCTGAGATCACTTATAATATTCTCACCATATAAATTCAAATGTATTCCTGTATTGTGCTGAATTCTGAATTTAATAATATTTAATTATGTCACAAAAGAAAATTTGAATGTAAATTTATTTATTGAGAAAAGTCTGTTATCTCGGAACTTTCTATTTTAATCAAATATCACAAATAATAAGTTTATTAAATAATAATATTGCAGGGCATATTCAGAAATCTGTTAGTGGGGATATAATTTATATACAGATAATTTATTTTAAATAAGTAGAAATGACAGCTATTGAATGAAACTGTATTAAAGGCTTACAATTTTTTACTGATCTGACAATGGAGGAAGTGCATGACAGAGGATATGGATCCAAATCACAATCAAAGCATATATTCTAAGAGTTATTGATGAAGTGGGTGCATTCATAAACTACTCACTTCTCCAGAAATTAAACCATTAATATTGATCTGTCTCTGAGTGTTTATTAAACAGATACTGACTCTAAATACATTATTTAATTTAGAGTAAAATTGGAGATAGTTAGAGGAGAATAGAAAGGAATTAGAGTTATTATAATTGAACATAGTGAAATTGGAGTTAATTGGTTAGAGTAGATAAGAGCGAAACCATATTTAATTAAATTGGAATAATTAAAATGGAATGGTACATGGGAATTAGTGATTAATGATGACATTTCCTATATTTATTGTAACTGCATTTAGGGAATATAGAATAGGTTACAAGACAGACCATATGCCCCATGTAGATTCTTAGATCAATGGGATGGACCATAATTACCCTGATGCAATATAATATAAATGGCATAATAATTCTAAATAAATAGGTGTAATGAGTGACAATTATACTATCTAGGTGATAAAATAAATATAATTGTTATACTTCCGAGCAGCCATCAAAATAAAAATTCCAGCAATTTCTATAATATAATTTACTCTGAAATGTATTGATGGCTGCCAGAAGAATAACAAATATGTAAAATAATTTACTCTTGACATAGGAATCGGTTTTTTGGAATTGGATGTGGGTTTTACTTATAGCCCTATTTGGTTACTACCCTGTCCCTTAACTGTGTGTGCTATTATTTTTTTCACTGACTACAACCCCTGAAATTCCAGGGGAAATAGTCCAGTCTGCATCCCCTGAGATAATTATAGCCTAAAGTCTATAGCCCCCATTTTGTTGTGTAAACTTACCAAAAATATCAACACATTTAGACTATATTTGAGAAAAACTGTTTAAACAAGGTTTTACAACTATATGTTTAGAATTATTATGACTATGTGAATAAACATTCATTTAATTCTTCCTAAAAAATGCCCATTTTCTTACTATATAAAAGAGGAGTTAAAATATAACTATTTTATGTATCATTACAATTACTATATCATTATATAACTTATAATTCTCCCATTTGAATTTAATATAAATTAATTTTAAATTTCATGCACATTCTTACACTTATAATATTTCTAAATGAAATTTATTATTACTTAATGTAATTCCAGTTAAATGTAGCTTTTTGGCTATATTCCTCAAAATCCCAGGGGGTTATATAGACACAGTCATGGCTTATTTTTTTGCTTCTAGCTTTAGGATATATTTTTTTGACTTTTTCAGTGTTATGTCTGTCTTTGTTATGATATATACATTACATTGCAACATATTAACATGATTTTGAGGTGTTCTGGTAATTCAGGTAATTCTGATGTTGCACCCTCTACATGCAGACAGGCATGAGACTTTTCAGGCTTTTTGGGGGCAATAATGATCATTTTCTAGAGTCGAAAAAATGCAATAAAATAATAGGCAGGTTGTGGTGCTCTGAAAAATATCTGTGTATTATTTATATTTGGTAAATGTGTAATGTCCAAATTATAAATTTTTGTGTTAAAGCCTTGTGATTAATTTTTTCTGATACATTTAGGTTATTTTACTTTTATTTATATTCGACAGTTTTTTATCCTCTTTTAATATTTGAATTTAAAACTGTAAAAACTGCAAATTTTACAGAAAATCAAATTAAGAAATTAATGCTTTTAACAGGGATGTAATTTTTCCGGATTTTGGCCGGAAATCCGGCTTGTTTGATCGGATTTTATTGAGTTTCGAGATTCGCAAAATGAATGAAAGAATGAAAATGACTGTTTTTATCGCACGTTTTAGTATGATAGCATATAATAATGATTATTATTTTGTTTTATCTGTGTTTATTACTTTTAATTACAAGTATACAGTATATTATAAAACATGTTTTTTCAAAGGTTGTTGTTATTCAGTTGGTTGTTTCTTAAGTTTATTCACATATTTCGTGCATATTTGACTATACAATAGCGCTTCATTTCAAGTCATTTATGCACATAAAAACAGAACAAAATTTGGACCCTCTGGACACCCATTTGGACATTTTTGGTTTTTTCACCATTTTACTATCACATCCCTGTTTTAAGAGGCTTTATATGCATTCTAAGTTGTAAGACCTCAAAATGTAAAACTGCTGCTCACATTTACATGAGGCCACCAAATTATATTTCTGGCTTTTTTATATATGACCTCACTCTCATGCCTGATCCAGAGCAATATTTTATCAGTTTGTTTTTGAAGAATTGCATCTTATTCGACAGTAGGGGATAGTTGATTGATTGACAGATTTTCAGTGATAATTTTTTATTAGTTGCTATTAATATAAGCTAAGATAATAGGAAACTCAAATGTTTTAGCTTCATTGTTTTTACAGCATACCAAGTTGATTATGTTATTTTTGCTTTCCATATTTATTATTTATTTATTCTATTGCTTAATTCTGATGTATTATAGTTATTAGTATTTATTGTAGTTTTACTGGTATAATGTTTTTCCTAATTTGTATCCTTTATTTTAATATTTTTCGTCATATTGTGGTTTTTTGGATATGGAGCAAAATATATTATTTATTCCTTGATTTCAAATGTATAAATATCATTATCAGATAAGGCTATGTAGCTGCAAGAGTAGTTTGATATTTATGCCATGCAAAATCAATATAAAATGCTATAGTATCGTCCTAGATTAATTATAAGTTTTCATAATTTAAGAAAATGTGAAGACATATCCTAAATGAATTGAATTTAAAACATTTTAATGAAAATTACTAACTTTTATCCATAATAAAATGCTTGTGCATGATTCTCATAGACATAAATATATTGTTATTAGTTACGAAAATTGAATTGTTTTTATTTATAAATTTATACTGGATGTGGAAAATATAACTTTTCCCTATAATATACAGTAGCTACTGAATAGAACACTATAGCAAACCTAGCATCACATGAAATTCCTAATATCTGTATAAGAAAGCACAATTTGTTATATGATCTATTTTCTTAATGATTACTCTCAGCTGTATTACTACAACCTAATTCCATGAAACATTATCAAATAATACCGAGATACAACGATTTTAGATATTTAAGTCTAAAATTATCAATAAGTTTTACTTCTACTGTTAATTCTTGTTTTTCTGCATTGTTGCCTTCCTATCTCTCTTTATATATATATGAATACATTTCTATAGCACAGACTGAAAGCCACAATATAAACCTCACACATTTGAAGTTATTAAAATATTTTTTCTCTATTCAAAAATGTAAACTTATTTATTTATTATAAAGTTTTTAAAATTTCCTTGATAATATAAAAATATAATTTATTTTATAATATATACTTATAAAACATATATATATATATACTGTAATGTAATGTAATGTATTTATGAGCTTTTATATGCCATCATAAGGTAATAATTTGTTGACTATTTGACAGTTAATCTTAGTTGTGAATCTTCCTTTTCTCATTGTGATATATTTTTTCTAGAATAATTCGAAATCAGGATAATGGATGAAAACCATTATCAGACATGGTTAACGTCAATAGAAAACAACTGCCGATACTATTTGGGATATTTAATGCAATGTTATCATATGTGAGTAAAGTACAAATGTTTTTATAATATTCAAAAATATTTTTTTAAATAGTTTCAAAGGTTATTATCATTGTCATTCTCACAAGATATTGATTACAATAGTGATTACAGCAATGTTATTTAAATATTAAATTTAATAAGGTAGATGATAATTCTATCTATGCTCGGTCTAATCAAACACAAAATTTTATCTAATTTAAATGAATGTAATTCAATGAAGTTGAATAGTTATGTTTATTAAATACATAATTAATTAAGTATGATCGACTTCAAGCCAGAAGATTAGTTTCATATATCTGGATAATTGGCAGTATAAGAAAAATATTACAAATTTGACGTATTCTGTTTATATGAGTGTTATATAAAAAATACACATCACATTGTTATTTTAACAAAATTAAAATAATTAATAAATACGCTGCTTACGCTTTCATAGAAAAGTAGTTTCAATAAACTTTATTCTGGAAATCTCAAACACCAGTGCCACTCATTCAAAAGTAGTTAAAGATATTTAAGCCTCAATAATTTCTATCATACCTATTGACATGTTCAGTTTATAGAATGCCATACATAGTGAAAACCTAACTTCTATTACATACTAAAATAAACTTATTACAATAAGGACTATCAACTAATAAATATCATTTGACAGTTACATCAATGCCATTTGCGTTTTTCGTGCATATCCTCGATTTCAAACCTACCATTAATCATGATTGTGGATGTATGTATTTTTAAGTTAGTTTTTAAATTATGTATTATTTTTATGTGTGTATATTTAAATTATGTATTTTTAAATTATGTATTGTATGTAAGTATGATTAAAAAGTAAATCGAAAATTTATTGAATCCATTGTTTATATAGTAATCTTTTATATATTTCTAAATTGACGTAATTTCTGCTGAAATGTATATTATAGTGAATAATATTGATTTAATAAAATATTCAGATTTCAGATAATTCTACATATTGTTTGTAAAGTGATGATTTACAGTAGTGATACATGTAATGATAACTATTATTTGACTATTTTGGGGATTCTTTGTCATAATAATTGTTTAATATTTTGCTTTAACTATTTATAGATATGAACTATAGTTAGATAAAATTAAGGTAGATCGATGCATCATCCATTGGTTGAATTCCATAAAACGCGTACAATTGAGTACTAATTAATTATAGCATTAAAAAATATATTTGAACATGCGCTTTTTAAAAGTACCCTTTTCCGATTATTTTTAGTAGTAATTGAAAAATCATAAAATCTTATAGCCAACTTGGTGCTTTTCCTGCCCTGCAACAATACTTTAGTTAAACGAACCTATATGTAGAATACGTAATTTAAAAAATTAACTTTCATCAATTGCATACACTTTTGCCTAAGTAAATGTTATTTTCTAATTATTACAAATGGTGAATATGAACTCAGATTAAGGTTATCCTTTATTCAAGAATAGTCAGTGGGTTTTCATTTTATTTACTTCTTCTTGTGAGTTTTATGAATGAGGTATAGACCTACTTTATTTATTATTTAATTTGGTATTCTTAATAACATGTCTCAACAATATGTTGCGAAAAATAGGTCTGGTTACAGCGCTCCAATCAATATATATGTCGATTGATATTTTATACATTAATCATATTAATGTAATATTTAAATATGTTTGTAATTTTAATTATATTTTGTTTATTTGGAACTAAATTTATTTTTTATAGAAATTTAAATTGTTTTAATTATGATTTATTGATTATATAATTATTTATGATGTCATATTTTGCCTAAGTATAATACTCTTATTTTTTATAAATCGTGATTTGATATTTGAAATACATTTACTTTTCATTATTTACCTACATACAGACTACTTCTCTGGTACATTTTTTACAGTTTCAGAAATGCATTTAATTTTGTTTGTTCTTCAGACATGTAGATCCAACTATCAAAATGTGGGAAGATCATTTATCAAAGGGTTCTCACAAATCTGAGGATTGTCCAGAATGGCTGAAAACAGAATGTTTTCAGAACGCTAGATCTCCACACATGTTAACATTAGTCTTGATTGATAAATGTCGACGCGCGATAAAAGGGCCAGATGAAAATCCTAAGATTCTCTCGTTGACTTTTCTTTTGGCCACTGTTTTAAAAGAATGGCTTGAACAGCATAAGTGAGTTATTTAACAAAATGCTCGTGAAATAATATACTTGTATTTTTATTTTATTATTATCAAACAGTGTATATAAACAGTTTAATTAAGGATATATTTTATCTGATTTAGAATGTGTTGTCGTATACTGTTTTCTCTTTCTTTGTATCGAGAAATCATATTTTTTCAATTTTATCTGAATTTCAAGGTTCCTTATTACCTCTAGAAATAGTGAACATATAGTATTTTACAAAAATAACTCATTCACCGGCATTCTATGAACTACAATTTTTATGTCACAATATATCACACGACAAAAAGCACAGCTGTTATGTCATATAATTTAGTGTATTGTGATTTTTTAGTAGTTCATTTTATCTGCAGATTCCTTGAAATAATTCTAAAATATTTACAATTAATAATATATTGTGTTGCAATTGTTGACATACGTTATAATATAATATAGTTATAATGTCATCCGTCGTTCTCATCATTGTTTCTGGTGTTGATGTGGTAGAGGTGAAAGGGAATCAACCCTTCGTAAGACCGCTCTTCGAGGACAACCAAATAAAATTAGGGTGTAAAGGTCCATCACATAGGACTTCTGAAGGCTAGTGGGTGGGTATCTCACGTGTCAGGTAAGTTAACAAACATTCTGGGAAAAGACGAGGATGAACTATTCTGAATTCATAACCATACCAAGATATCGCTATGCTGCCGAACTGCCAACACGTTAGAATAGAGTGTGTGTTTGGATTGGCCGCATTCAATCATTTGAATGCCGCACACATTGTACGTCAAATGTTCATAAACATCACTTACTACAAAGGTAGTTGTCCATTGTCTTTTCGTGCATACATATGATTGAAGACTAAACGGATGTATTATAAATTATTATACATATTGCTGGATTTGACATGCATATTTTATTGTTTGTCGATTTCTTGCGATGTCATGGACTACTTAGCGTGAGTACGTTTTGCTCAATTTTGGTCTATCTGTTGCAATACTAGTTTTTAGTGAAATTCTGACCTAAGCTCAGCGGAAGCTTGAAGTCGCCTGCTAACATAATTACCTGATACCTGCCACATTAGCAACAGTTGTCCAGGGAATTATGGGTACGTAACATTTTATCAGAAGCTTTGTTTTTATAAATTATTTATATTACAACTCAGCCCCTAAAGTTAACAGCATCTAACCTAAATATTCATGAGCAACACTCTTCTGTATTGAGTGTTGCCTTTCTATAGATGCTGCGCAATTTCTACCAGTCATTTTGTTGCATTAATTTATACATTATTGTTCTACTTTTGCTATGTTTTAATTGTTTGTATTATCATTAAAAACTTACGATATTTTTTTCAACTGAATTACAAAAATAGTTTCAACATAATCCGCGACTTCAATAAATTATTCTAAAATCTTACCTTAATTTGTTCAATTAATTTTTAATGAAGGTGAATGTGATTGAATTAAAACATATTTGTTTAAAATTACCAAATTTAATTATACCAAAATACCAATAATGATTTTGGCGTAAATTATGAGCAAATATATAAACGTTAGAAACCATAACGTTTATTCAGTCAGTTGACATATATCAATTTGTAGTACGTTCTTTATATATATTCTCCTGTGTATAATCAAGTTATATAAATGTGATAGTTAGCCTATTTGTTACTATTATACCAAAAAATACCGTAATACCACAAACCCGAAAATTATCTTTAATTGTGGGGTTCAATGTGTTAATCCAAATGGGGATTATCCATCACTTGTTTAATTTATCTGAATTAAACACAACTTATTAAAAATTATGTAATATCTTCTAAACTTTATAATAATTAGATTTAATACTTTACTAGTTATATGACTTATAGGAGCTTACATAATTAGTTAGGTATACATCCTATTTTCAGTAATTTTTTGGTTAATGGTTCTGATTGAGGCGGTATCATTCTCGTCTAATGTCCAATCTTCATAGCTTGAAGATAATTCTTTTGCTGATCAGTATGTGACATGATCGAAAATTGTTATGCACCACTCACGTGACGTATACAATTTGGACTGTGTGCTTTTTTGTTGATCGACGTTTACTACTTCCTTTTTAGTTGAGTTTTCCGGTTTTCCATGTCAAGCAGCAAACACAATCTTGCAAAGGGGATAGAAACTCACTTTAAAGTTGTATTATGAGTCCTTGTGAAATCTATACAGTGACATTGTGGTGGTAGCTGACATGCACACGATGTGGCTTTCGATGGGGTAAAATAATAAAAAGAGATAAAAAATAATATTTACAAACAAAACTAACATTATAAATACTTTTATAAAGCGCCCCTTAAAATTTCGAAGTTCATCGATATAAATTATCCTACATTTGGTATAAAGACATGATGTTGTTTTTTATCAACTGTGCTGTTAATTCCAAGGTTTCGTACACTCGCCACGTTAATTTGTTATGCATCATTTGAAAAAAATTTACTTTGTTAGGAAATACTAATTAGTTTGTATTGCCTTAACCCTAGAAGCACCAATAGGGGATGAAATTGACCGACCGTTATTTGATCGTTTACTATACTCAAAATTGATTTTCTCCCAGTTCACCCCCACTTTTCCAAGTTTAATAAGTATTTTCACTAAATATAAATTGTAAAAGAAAAACCTTAACAAAGTGGAATGTTTTATAGTTTCTCGAGCTTTTTGTCAATACTAAGAGAGCATAAACAAGGGATGAATAAAAAGAAGGAAAGGTCATAATAATATTATGCTATTATTTAGAAAGAAGGGGCAAACAGTATTGGACAAATAAGTAACATTAACATTGTTAGCATCGTTATTGATAATCTCGACAAGTGTGTGTGAACTGGAAATGTGGGCGACCATCCCGAAATGTTCAATACCTACCTAATTCTTAATGCGCTTTCAATTCCATATATTATCGAGAATATGCTGGAAAACTTGATTACGTAATACGTGACTAAATATTCTTATGAAATTACATGTTTGACCTTTTATAAAGTTGTAAGCACATCTAAAAGTATTTAAGTTTTTATACTGTAAGTTTCAATAATCATTCACTCCTTTTGCTAATTCATTTGTTTGGCGTTTAGTGACTTTATATCAAATTAGATGCCATTAGTTATCAAAAATAGGCTCAAAGCAAATTTTGACACTTTATTTTATCCCTACCTTCAAAAATGTATTAAATTGATAGATAATATTTAAATGCTAGTACTAGTAGGCTAATTTGACATCACCCCTGCCTACCTCCGACTAATTAGGCTTCTAAAAACACGTGGTGCTGCTAGGGTGAAAGGCACTTTTATAGTGGTAATACTATTTACAACATAATTAAAAAGACTTAAGTTTGTTTTACATGCTTCAATTTACAATTTCTTGATTTTATTAATTCCATGTTTATACTTCCCATATTTCATATCTCACGAGTAGAAAAATATAGTTTTGCTTATGATGCCGGCTTTATACTCAAATTATCTCTGACATGTTTAACACACATCTATCGCTGCACATGTAAACTGGTTTCAGTTAATATTTTTGCAGTACTCAGAAGTTGTCTGATTCGAAAGAGGATCAAGGAATGCAGCTTTTCGCGTTCGCCTTGAGCTTCAACTCGTCATATCGACTTTTTGATTTGATGTCGTCGCTCTACCAGCTGAAAGGGTGTTACTGGATGAACGAGCATGTATGCACCCTCGTTCAAATGGAGAAGTTCGATGATGCGATTTATCTCAGTATGGCTATCGACTCCTGCGACTATATTGATTTGAGTTATGTAGGTGACAATATTGAATAAAGTTTTATTTATATATATTCTAAACCTGATTTTAAAAGTAACTTTGTCTGAGGTCAAAGTACTGAGAATTGTTGCAATAATGTTTAAAGTGACTATTAATTAACATTATATTCTTATCTCATTTTATGTGAAGTATTTTTGCTTTAATATGCTATATGTTATAAAACAGGTAATGGTCATTGACAAATCTGGAAAATTGATGTGGAAAATATAACCACTTAACTTTGCATGTAAAAGTCATAAAGATTTTCAACCTGGGCATATTTACGGATCTCAGGACAACAAGCATTTATGCTTATAAGTATTTTATAAGTATATATATATATTATTATATATATATTATATATAAGTATTTTATATTATAAGCATTTGTGCTTATAAGCACCTTCATGAATTGAGAGTATTTTCAAGTATTATTTTTACTAAGCATAACTGTTGAAGGTTGGAGGAGGCCATTTGTAAAAACTTCACTAAACAGTAATGTATCATATAAATTATTAACCCTGTATATGCTTTTTAGTAGCATTTTCATAATTACGACTTTCTTGTTATTTTATGGAGAAATTTGTATTTTTCTCGTTAATTATGATATTATGTTGTTTTTTCTTATTAGTGCATTTTCTCCTACTTTAACTTATTGGTTGTCATATTGGTTTAACATAGTTAAACCATGGTGATTTAATTGTTCTAATATAAGGTTAAATGCTTTAAATCATGCTAAAACAGTATCACATCAACATCGGGTATCACCGGAGTATTTCGTTTGAGAATGCCCACTATAAGTTTATTAATACTACTGATGAGAATAAATAATAAATGAATTATGTAATTACTGTATATTGTAGCCCGCTTGCTCGAGTGTAAAGGATCGCCCACAGAGGGGTTGAAGCAATATTTAGTCTCAAAAAAATGTAAAGACTAGCCGCCACCTTGTATTTATGTTAGAGGGATGCTATAAGAACACAAAAAAGTAAAAATTAAAATCCTAACCATAAGGAAGGGATTATGACGTCATCATTTCAAAATGGCGGCCAATTTGAAACTTCCA
>JAUZND010004746.1:0-11540 GCA_034780555.1 Coelogynopora nodosa
TGGAGGGTGAGAAAATGTCCAACTGGGTCAAATGGAGGGTGAGCAACTGTCCTACTGGGTCAAATGGAGGGTGAGCAACTGTGTAACTGGGTCAAATGGAGGGGGGGCAACTGTCCAACTGGGTCAAATGGAGGGTGAGCAACTGTGTAAATGGGTCAAATGGAGGGTGAGCAACTACGCGGTGAGCAACTGTCAGGTCAATAATTAACCGACCACTAAATAACACACCGGCATTCTTTCATTTCATATAATGTTTACTGTAAAAGTATCCGTCCAATTTAGCTGACGTCTTTAAACACAAAATCTATATCAACTAGTATAAAGTTTGAAGTCACGTGTTTTATTATACTGAACAACTATTTATCATTGTTGATGTTTACGGTGTTGTGCCCTATTTTTGTAGTGATATTTAAATCAAAAGTAAGTATTAGCATCACAGGGGCGGATCCAGCTTTTCTCCTACCCCTGTACATAGTGTTTACCAGCCCCAATAGTAAATAGAGCTCTGGTGGTGGAATCCCTTCTAACGCTGACTTTGTAGAGTCTCTGATCTTAAAAATAAAAAATGCACAATATTGTCGAATTGTTTTTACTTGTGTTTGTTCCTTCCGTCACCCATGTACTCTTAGGACCTTGTCTTGAAAGTGTCAAATGTATGGTGATTTCCATGAACAAATATTAGGGATTCTGGTGTAAAACGTTTGCTGTTACTGGCCATAGTTTCAGCAGTCCAAGAAAACTACGAAAATCAACTACAACTTTGGATTAACATTGGTTTGCATACATTAATTGAACAAGACTTTTGCATTGCGTCTGATTTGAAATTGAGCAATATTTAATTGGGAATTATGTCCCATGGGTCGACACATCCCTGCTCTCGTCTCATTCAGAAGTTTATCGAGAGTTGTATCGGCGTGCTGAAAAGTATTTACTGTGTTCTTATTTACGTTTTTATAAAATGTGTTACATTTATTACGGCATATATGTAGTATACATAAATAGACTGTATACATGGTAATTTGGATGGAATTACTTTTAAAATATGCTATAAGGTTGGGTATATTAATACAAGTCTGTATTAGCTCGTGTATATATTTATAAATATAATACATTCATATAGTAGAAAATGTTTTGTTTTCATGTTATAAGCGTTTTTTAATAAATGCACCAATAACTTATTTTTGAAAAATCAATAAAATCGATAAAGTATCCCAGAAAAAAGCTCTAAGTTAAATATTTTAATTTTTGCACTTTTTATCTCAGTATAACCCTACCTACAAATTGAGTCAATTTTGTTCATAGACAATTCTGTTACACAAAAAGTGTTCCCGCTTGAGTCCGCCAATACATCAAATTATCTTATATCAGGGGTTAAAGTTGTACTATGTTAATAATAGACTGTTATAGAATTTATAATGTTTAACAATTAAAAAATATATATTTGCTGTTTTTATAATTGTTATATATAGTCATATATTTTCATACTTTTAAATGTTAAGGTTTCAATCATTGAAATTTAAAAACAGCAAATATATATATTTTAATTGTTAAACATTATATATGTATTTATAATCACAATTAGTAAATTATATCTATAATAAATGTGATTTTTAGCATCAAAATTTATGAGCAAAATTGACTTTATATCATTTACAGAAAATTTATAAAATACAATTTAGAAAAAGTTTTCAGACCTGCAACAAAATTTAATAAAAGTTTATATACTATATATGATGAGATGATAATTTTATTCAAATCATTATTTTAAATGTTGGAGAATGATAGGAAGATATATAAAAGTTACACTGACGTTGTTACAAAACTGGGTACAGGTAGGTACTTCAATCAATAAATTATGGTAAACTGTCGTAACATTTTATGATCAAAAAATTATAAAAATTGAAAAGTCGACAGTAAACGGCCTATTTGCGATTGTCTATTATTTAGGTCAGAAACAAAAGTTGCAATTTTATTTAATTAATAAAAAATCATTTGGTACACCAAATATTTAAAATACATGATAACTTTAGAATATATTTGCAACATATTATTGCTATATAATGGTATGAATAAAATATATGTTACTTTGTTCTGATTAGCGGCAAAACCTCGAAACCGTTCTGCAGATGGATTAACCTGTTGATTACTGTGTCTATCAACATTATCTTCATCTATTCTTTTATTAATGTAGGCTACCAACAAGGCAATATTCAGCAGTAACAGTAAAGATAACGTAACATTGAATCAATTAGAATATATAATATGCATTAATAATTATTAATACGATGCTAAGTATAAATAAATTGCAAATCTAGCTATCGACAAGAATCAAGACTTTTCTCGTATTGTTGTAAACAAGTGATCATCATTAAGATAATATTCAGAGGCACGGTTTTGAATGTTGTTTAAAATTAGAAGCAAACCGGATACTGTATTGACCGAGGAAAAGTGAGCTGATTTATTGACTTCCGAGCAAAATAAATATTGTGAATTCAGTAAACATTTTCCAGAAATCCTAGAAATTTCAATAATCATAATTGATAAGTAGAGGTGATGCATATATTATATTTAACGCGATAATTAGCCTTTTCTTACCTTCCCATCCAACCACCATTATAACGCAAGGCCAAACCACTCACCGACCCACCCCCAATTGTTATATAATATATGGATCTAATAAACGATTTAATCAAAAATTATTTAATAGATGAATCTGCCTGGAATAAAATCAGTCGGATCAATCAATCACTTTGATTATTTGAGTATTTTGCCGATTGGTTATAAGTGTATAAATAGATAAACATGTTTTAATATATTCAAATAATTAAAAATATAATGCAAATAATACACATATATATATAAATACAGTATAGTTTTAATTGTTTACTATAAAAATACAATTTTTAAGAGATATAGACGGAATATTTTGTGTAAAATTGCAGGTTTTTACGGAGAATTACGGGTCAATAGACTGGTAACTTTCTGCACCGGTTATAGCCTATTTTCTCTGTGTAATTTGTTGCAGTGCAGAATTTAGAAATTGAAATATATATAGTCTTGCTACATTTTATTACAAGTGTACAGTAAAATCTGTTTATTACATAAAAAAAAAATTTTTCTCTATCATACATTACACATTCGGATCGCATATGATTATAATTATTTCAAATTTGATGAAATTATCGAAAATGCATGTTTAAAAAACATAAACCTCCAATAAATACAGTAGGCAATTTTTAGTAATTTAGTAATTATTTCTTAAAAAACATAAATTATAATAAATTTTTTAAAAATAATGAGATATATTATAATTGATAATCGTCAATTTAAAAACAAATTAAAACAGACGAAAATAATAGTGTTAATATCTGATTTTAAAATATTTACATAATTATAAAATCCACTGTATTTTCCTAATATTTCAATAATTTGTTAGTAGTATATATTTCAGAACTGTTTTTGCATTATTGATAGTTTATAAAACATCTACACTGCCTATTGAAATTGTAAGTATCTCAACTGGTGTGAAAATATTCTGTGCAAAAGGATTGCAATGTGAACTTTGATTATTACAGTATAATAATAATATAAATAATAATAAAAATGTGTTTTAAAGGAGAAAAAAATATCGTAGCAATAAAAAACTACAAGCACTCTGAATTAAAAATTATATTCATTTCATAATTTAGTTTTTCCAAAAAATGTATTATATTATATTTATTTCATAATTTAGTTTTCCCAAAAATGACACATTTAAAATAAACTCGAAATAGTTATATATATTACAAAATAGTAAAACTTTGGTGTTGTGGTTTTCGTTTTTTTTCGTAAGACTCATTTTATTTTCAAATATGTGCTACGTTTGTTCGGTCCACTATTAATTATGAGAGCATAATATGTTTATATATTTATAACAACAGTCATACAACTCACGATCAAAATAAGAAACTTTGAGGCACTGTGTTGCGGGAAAGAGACCGGCCCTCGTGGGCCTAGGCGCCTCGCATTCCTGTACGTAGAAGGCCCCAATGTTGTTGAAGGGGTCGTCGCATTCTGGATTAGAGTTATTGTAGGATTCGCATTTGAAGCATCCAAGGCTATCCACTGAGGGTTAGATAGTGTGAGAGAGAAATATTGAGAGAGTGAGGGAGAGAGGGAGAGAGAGTGATCAAAATGTGAATAAAAATAATTGTTAATCAATTCGTTTCAGATTAAATGTGAAAAGTTGTTTCTTTGTTAATCCGTAGTTTTGTGGTTTCATCACCAAACGCCCCAATAAATGGGATAATTTATTTGAAATTAATTATCCGAAATTATATTATTTATTTAAGACATAAATACTCTTTGTGTATCCTTTTTACTATATCTTTAATTGAAATACGCGATCATTCATTTCATTTCACGTTCGCACATTCTTTACATTTAATTTATTCTCCCTAAAGAAACGTTACACTAGCAAATATGTAAATAATTTTTAATAAGTAGTCTAATAAATTCTGAGTATGAAGGGTTCGAAAGTTCCTCCCCAAACTTAGAAAGTCTAAATTGTTAAACAAAACGACATGGTAAACGTTAATTGTAACTCAAGTAGAAATCCAAAAAATTATAGATTAGAGAAATATAAAAGGTTACATAAGAGTTACCGGATACGTGAAACACTTAAAAAATTAAGTTACATCTCTATGCAGTCCAATTCAGAATCCTGAGGTTCATGTAAGTATAAAATTTAATTACTTTTATCTTTTTTCATTAGTTAATTTAACAAAGAGTGGTTTAATACATTTTTTATCGTTTATTTTTTGGAATATTTATTGCCTTAATAAAATAGTCCGCCACATTTTTAAGGCATTGGTAAAACTGGTAAAAAAGTGAGGAATTATGAAAATAATTTGTAAATTTGTTAGAAACCTTTTATTTGAAGATGTCATGGACCGACAAGTAATAATCATAACAATTGTGCGTTTTATCAGCGCCTCGAGTAGTAAGTTACCCCATCGATGTCAGACTGAGGGTGAAGAACAATAATTTCACTGCGGTGCTAACTTAAAAGAAGTAGCCTACAGTAATTCAGAAACAGTAGGCCTAGAATGGAAAATGGGAGGGGAGCAAAAATGACAGACATTCTGTTTCGGCATCTGTACTGAAAAGGTTTATAATTGATTGAGCTGAAATTTTTTTAACATAATATAAATATCGAATAAAGTATTTTCATAAATTTCTAACGGGGGTATATTATAGCAAGAAGATATCATTTAACCTTCCATTCTTAAATATATTTTTTGTGTTTTCGAATATTTGTGTGGCAGTTTATCATAATTGATCATCAAATTAATTTGATAATTATTTAAAAAGAATTTTATGCAATTTTATTGTATTCATTTCAAAATTATTTTTTTATAACGTCATCATTTGCTTAAAAAGTATATAGTGTATTAAAAATTATTAAAATTATTGCTTAAAATTATTGTTTAAAATAAAAATGACAAAAAACAAAAACATTTTGTAAAATTTTGTAATAATAATAATAATAATAATAAGCGTATATTTGTATAATTATATAAACAAACTATTTTGTGACCTTGAACAAATGATGACGTAGGCTATGTCACCTTGAATAATGTTACTAATTATTGAACGTTTTTAAAATGTTGAAAACCTTCATAAGTCAACGTGATAAAATTAAAAATTAATCAGTGAAATACATTTTAGATGACATCATACTAAAAATTGCGTGTAATTTGCACTTATCCCCCACCCACCTGGGTCATTATACAATGAAATCACGTACATAAATTTATTATATGAAAACATAGAACAGAAATTATACAATTTGAATTATATAATCCAATTTCTATATATAAAATATATTATGTATTAGTATATGTAATGAAAGTTTGTATATTATAGGAGATATTTTCTTTTAGAATATCACTAACGAAACCGACGTATTTATAGAACTCCCACTCAATATTTCCAGTTAAACGTATACCCTGCAAAGTCAGCAAACGCTTAATTAGGTCAAATTTAACGATTATATCCATTTTGAATAGCTGTTGACAGAATTGGAGAACTGTAATTTAATCAATGCTTTATAGACATGTTCACAGATACGTGAAATATACATGATGATAGATGAGACACTGCATATTGAATTTCATTTACTTTCGTTAAAAATATTCTGACTATTTTTTTTGGCTCATGAGGATTGTTATGTGCTTACTTTCCACTATATAGGGCGAGGATGGCTCTAAGTCAAGGAACGAACTATTTATTAAACGAAGGCAAGATTATAACTGTCGCTATGTGCAAGGCACACCATGTGTCCACAAGCTGTAAAAATAGTTTTCGTGATATACAACTATACGAAGATGCTGAAATACGGAGATATTGTAATACAATGTTGTCAGTCAGATCTAATTTATTTAGGAAAATTATTTTTGAAACTATAAATTAGTATTTTTAAAATAGAGCTTGTCAAAAGGAGCAACCAAAGCTGTTGAAATCCGTTGAGTGTAGCTTTAGAGAGATCATCAAAACTCGACTGTTAAAGTGCGGTTTAATTTTTAATCATTATATATGAAATTATAAATAAATCAATTATAACTTATAAAACAAAACAAGATTGAAAAATATAAATGTATTTCAAAGTTTTTATTTCAAAGTATGGTTTAAGGATGAAAGTTAATCTTAAAAATACCTTATTGTTATAAACATGTTTGCGATAAAAAAAAGTTTATGCCATATATAACTTTGTTTTACCATTTATCATTAATGATAGTTATCATCGCATTTTCCATCTAAACAAGTAACAAAAACCACATGAAACAATGGTCACATGTTTGTTACATATTTGTATATTTTGATTTTTTTATGATGAAAACGTTAATAATAAATATGATATTAGCCATTTATTTTTCTATAAATAGTTAAACCAGGGAATACTTTAATTGAAGTAGTCCCTGAGTTAAACGTTTACAATTTTCATTGATATTATAGGTAATTAAATATAAATGATGTCGGCTATTTGGACTATGGTGCATTATAGTATGGTACATTTGTAGTATATTATAATTGAAATACAGTAATAATTAGGGTGACTTAGCTGTTGAAAACTTACATATTCTTAAATGTTCATTTTAGAACTACCTTTTCATGGAATTGGAATGAAAATAGTTAAAGTAAAAATTTTAAGTTAATACGATATGGTATAGAGAATAATACCATATTAGAGAATATATGTTTATACCTACAATTTATAAATAATCAAATGTGTGCGTTATGAATTAAAACACGCGATAATAAAGGAAACTGCGCAACATATAGATGCATTAGGTTCTATATTATCTTCTTATTAACTTCCATATTCATTTGTCTTGAACATATATTATACATATTTGTTAAGATGTCAAGGACCCCGGAGCCTCTCCAGGGCATGAGGGCAAGTTTGACAAAGGGTCCCGTGTAACGAGTTACTCTTAATCCTTTTTTTATTATAACCTGATGTAAAATAAAAAATTCATTTCAGCTCAAACTGTATATATAATTGTGTTAGCATAATACAAGTGTAACAAGTTACATATTTATTACCCGTAAAGCCGAAGGCCTAGTCTGTATATATATATCAACTGCACTGAGTCAGAAATTTGTACTCTGAGTAAAATGTGAATAAATTACTTGGTTTTACACGCCTCGTAACTACCTATTATTACCTTTATTATATTTTATTATTGATTTTATTGCTATTATATGAGTCATTTCACTATTGGTAATTTGAAAGTTATACTGTAAAGTTTGTTGTAGGAAAAACTAGACAATATCTTATAATTGTAGAACGTAAACAACGTTTAATAATTTGTTTAAAAAATGGCAAATGTCTGTGCTGGAGGTCCTCTCTGAGATTGTTCTCCTGGGGCCTCCTTTTATAATTGAGCTTCTGCCCATTTTAAGGGGGGCCGATGATTGACGTTGAAAAAGTTAGAGGTAGGGGTGGAGGGTAACTGCCCCTCCTGCCCCTACTACAGATGCCTGTACTATTATCACTTGATATATTTCATTACGCACATATTATTTAAGAGTTATGTATTATTTAAGAGTTATGTAAGAATTATTCTCTCCCATTTTTAAAATCACCTTATTATGCAGAAAATATTATAATGAAACCAATAATAAAAATTTTAATCAGTATTGCATAATATAGTAAATTTTTTGGTGATGTTTTTATATAACGCCGACAATTATCACAATAAAGAATGTCAGGAAGAATGCCAATTAAGGGTTGCAAACACGACTAACATAGCTGCTAGCCAGGAACGGTACACTCTGAGAGTGTGCTCGAACCTATTCCGAGAGAACACCCTCGACATCCGTAAACCAATGTCTTAACCACTCGGTCATTCCCATTTCCAGTAATTTTATTACTAAATTGTATCTTGCACATGCATCGAAATGATATAAGAATCACTGATTTCTTTTAAATAATGTATAATGTTTTTATTGTACCGTACTAAACAATGAAGTTGGTTCCGCAGATAGTACTTAAATATACTTCCAACAGAAAATCTTTAACACAGAGCAGAACAACTATGAGATAATAGTATCGGTCATTTTAGTGAGGTTGAAAATGTGGAATAAATTATATATATTATAATGTCATTATGGACATCTAAAATAGTTCTATGTACACTTTTAGTTGGAATCGATCATATAAAAATTAATATATTATAATAATGTATTGAATCATATATATATTCCTATAACAATAATTATGTTTTATATTTAATTCACATATTTACCATTAATATTTTAATATTATTTATAGTATCTTATATACATTTTAAAATGTAATATTTACCATAGAAATATTTCATTGATATGCTTTGTGCAACAATTTATTAAAAATAGTGTATTATTTATCATTTTTTAATAATTACAACAAAAATTTGAACGTATTGATACTGCTGTATACACGATGCTTATATATTTTTATTTTCTAATTAATTGAATTGCATCAAAATATTCATTATTCATGTGTTGTATATAACACATTTTCATGATTCAAATTATAACCATTATGATGGTGTGTAATATATTTAGAAAAGTTGGTATCCATTACATTCACCATGTTCGCTAAGACAGGGTCGTAATTATCATACAATTATTGAGGGGTTAAAGTGTTAGGGGAGCAATCAAGCCCGCCACCAGACTTTAAAAAAGTGCACGCACAGACACCAGACAGGCGTAAAAAGTGATTTAGGTGGTCCGTCGGAGGTAATTGAATAGAACTAAACTGAGTGCGCCAAAGGCTTACTCAGCTAGGAGGTCTAGGGGCGGAGATCCCAAGTGGTCCAGGGGCAAAGCCCCTGGTGGGGGGGTTAGGGGGGAAAGGCCCCAGCAAAAAAGCAGATTTGTATGAAATGAATGCATTAAAAAACGTATCCGGAAATAGCTAAAAACAGCAGATTAAGTGTAAAATTAATAAAAAATAAAAAATGAATTTATGAATAGCTTCTGATGTGTCATTAGGAAGCTGGAGATCTCATATATTTAGTGGGCTAAATATTATTAATAAGTATTATATGCTATTTAATTTTTTTATATTTTCACAGAGGGGCGCAAACTTTTTAAGAAAAATGTTGGGGGGCTCCAGCCCCTTAACCCCCCTTTTAGAATTACGGCCCTGTAAGAGTGTTCGTAACCCTCGCCAAATTCGTACAATTACATTTTACTACTGATAATCACTTCCGTTAATAACTCTTTTTAAAATCCAATGTACCCCATTTGAACTGTCTGGTGAATTCTTGATGAATTCTAAATAACCGACGCTTGCATTGTTTTTCACGTAAAATAAACAAAATACTCCCAGAATGGAAAATATTGCGTTAAAGAATTAATAATTAAAAAATGAATGGATACAAACCAGTAGACACAAAAAAAGGAAAAGAAACTTACCTGAAATAACGTACGTCCAAATAATAAGAAGTATATAACGGAGCTGAACCACAGAATTTAATACTGCCGTAGTCCGACTGTAGGAAAAGGTTTCACTCATGCTTATCTTTTTTGAGTAAGCCTCAATAATAACTGACTAAAATAAAAACTGATTTGTATAATAATCAGTTTTAGACACTGATTAAAGTTAACTAACAGCGTTTAGTTTTAAATATATAAACAACAAAAATACAAACAAGAATAAGAGAAATGTAATCAATGATTATTCACAAATTCTTCTTTTTGATTTGTAAAATCTGTCAGTTTACGAAGAGTCGAGTTGTATATATTGTAGTCAAATTTGGGTAAATTTATCCAAATGTGCTTTAGCCAATAATGTAGCCGGTATTTTCACGTTAAATATAGCAGACTCTCTCATTGGCCAAATACCAAATATAGAAATGTAAATTACTGAAAAATTTTATCAACAATAATAATGTGATATACCTAATCAACTAAAATTAAAAAGAATATTGACACAAATTTTCAATGGAACATGCATTTAGATTTTTTTATTTTGTTTAAAATTGAGGTAACGTATTATAAACAAAAAAACATATTATTAGATAAAAAACAGTGTGAGAATTATATTGCAAAACATTATTATAAATAATGTAAAAGAAATAACTTTTATTTCAAAGCAAAATAGTTTTTTTTTAAATATAGATAGAATAATTTGTACACTTATAACAATTCTTATAAAGAAGACTATAACATGTGAAACAAATGTAATAGTTCTTTTTTGGTATGAATGTAATGAATCTGTGAATTAAAATGGGTAGTAGGTAGGTATATGTTTTAGGTATTGGTGATAAACGATAAATAGATTCGAAATCCAAAATTGTTTGGTTCTATTTAACTTATTTCTTAATTATATAAATGGAATAATTTAAAATGTAATGGTTTCAATAATGAAATATATTTATATAGATATTAAATAAATTCAATATAAATATGTTATATATGTTCATTGATTATAAATTATTACAAGTTTCGGAAAAAAATTTTGGAGTTTTAAAACTTTTTCAATTTAGCATAACCAGATTTTTACACTCTGATTTTGTACCTACATTAAATATTCTTGAATTTTGTAATACTATATAATGCATTAATTTATTGAAATAAATTGGATATAGGCCTATATTCTGATTAGGCCTATTATGATAGTAGTTTTATAAATACAAGCATTTCTGATAACCAGCGTCTTTTTAATGATTTTAGAAACTACCTTTCAAAATACCTATATGAGGTAATATTAAGTGTTTTAAAGTGTTTTAAGAGGCTTTTTAACGTTTTGACTAAAACATAAAAATTAGAAAATAATAATATTTACCAGATGCAGCTCGCTATCTTCAAATTTTAAATGGCAACTAATTGAAACTTGAAAATATAAAAATACTGTTATTGGGTTTTTATTTATTTTATATTTATTTATTTAATTTAATTTATTTTATTTATTTATTATATTTATATTTTATACTGTTTGAATACTGTTTGAATATTTTAAATAAATAAATATGGTTTTGGATAGCCGCTCGTTTTTTGTGATACAG
>JAUZND010004747.1:0-11536 GCA_034780555.1 Coelogynopora nodosa
TACGTGGATGGGGGGGGGGGGAATTTACCATATGATCAATAATTTCTAAAATTGATAAAAAAATAGAGCAAACAGTAAACTAATGTTTATCCAATAACATTCAATGACATTAACTTTTTTATTTCCTAAAATTAACAGATTATTATAATTCCTTATTTTCCAGACATCAAATTTAATTTATATAACAACTTTACTTGAATCGAATTAAAAAATATTTATTTGAAACTAATTAACTATTTGATTTAATTAAAATTTATATTTATAATTTTTAAAAGCTATAAAAATTTTTTATGTTATTCATTTTATTTTGACAGATTGTTATTTACTCTCAAGAAATGAATAGTACACTTTTTGAAGAAGAAGGAACTTATCAGTTTAAAAACATAATATCGGATATTGGAGGTATTTTGGGTTTCTATCTCGGAGTCAGCGTGCTTACAGTATGCGAAATTTTCGGATTACTTTTTCAGCTGTGCAGTAAATCGTCATCAATATCAGCTCTTCAAGATAAGGATTGCAAAAAGAAGAATACGGTTACAATATCTAACGTTATTCTTGTCAAAGAAAGCACCGATTAATACATATACTACTTCTAAAAATTTTTTAGAGTTGACAATCAATGCGATGTTTTACATTTCTATAAAATCGATATTGCAATTAACATAATATCATTAATAACAACAATCACAAGTTTAAACTTTACTTTTTAAAGCTGTCACTAAAGCTTAAACAATTTCTGTGTGACTTCCTCGTTTTCAAAAGTATTATTTTATTAATGTTTCAAAATATTTTGTTTATATTTATATTATTTATTAAATACAAATCTAATTATTAAAATATCAAAATACTAAACAATAAACAATCTAGTGCAAAAAGAAAAAGTGACTGTTATATCTAAGTCACTGTTCTATATATAAATGTTATACATGCAAACTCATATCTCCCTAAGGTATTATTTGTTGGTGCACTTTATAATAAATATAAATTTAATGTATTTGAAATCACGTTTTAACATATAATTATAGGAATTATTCAAATATTCAATTGAATTATAATCATTTCATTTATATTTTTTATAAATTTTATAAAATAATCGAAATATCTTATCAATTAAAAAATACAAAAAGCACGTTTTTGCAATAATTTTTATTTGTCAAATGATAAACACTATATATGGTTTAGATGTCACAAGAATATCATTTTAAAATTTTTTGAGTATTCCTTTTTGCAAATTTGTATCATCAGTTAAACATAAATAAGACATTTATGAAACAATTTAAATTAGTGACTTTGGACAAGTTATTGTAATTAAACAAAATGACCCATCTTATTTTTATTGGATGTTGAGAACATCCATGTGACCAATGTATTCCAATTTCATATTTATCAATATACAATAATTCTTATAATGCTGCTTATTGTTTTTCTCAGTGAACTAGCTTTTAAGTTAGTTTTTCTAACTTTGTGAATCTTCTTCACTATCTGCTCTTCAAGAGATTGATTTCAAAAAGACTAATGTTACATTATCTACGTTGTTTTTGTTAAAGAAGTCACTGAGAATATGTATAACTAATGTTCTTATATATTAATCTATAATAATGCTATCATTAATAATTCAATAAAATGTGATTTATGTGATATGTATACTAACTATATTATATATATTATTTGTATCAATATACAACCATATTGTTGCCAACACGTGTTTTAGTTAAGATTTTATTCTCGATGAATTTATAATATAATAAAGATGACCTCAATATGACAATATTCAATTAAAGTGATTTTATACATGTACAAAAACTTAAATTATATTTTGATATCATTTTGATAATTATTTATATTCGCAACTTTTTTTTCAATTTCACAAAAATACAGAACAAGTATTTCTATTTTAAAGCAAATTTGTCAGATTTTTTCTTCATAACAAAACATATTATAAATGAGTTTATATTTTAAAATAACAAAAAACAACTAATAGGGAAGTATACATCATCCAAAAGTCAAAGTCGCTAATGGACGGACAACAAACATCACAAATTCTACATCTTTAGGATATGTTGCACCAATTTCCATATTCAGCGATTATAAAAATTTAAAACACAAAATACTAATACTTCGAGAAAAAAGATCACAAATAAATTAATTAAAGAAAGTATTTTTATATGCAATGCTTTTTCCTTATCACATATTCCGTTGGTTGTAGTAAATTTGAACCATTGATTATTTCGATTTCAATGTTCAATTTATATTGATTGTATTTTTAATTATTTTTTTCAGATTAATCTATTTTTAAATAAATTAGCATTAGCATATTGACAATATAATAATATTTTAAGCATTTTATGCCTTGATAAAGAGAACAAGTTCCAGTGAAATATAAAAGAATCATTAAAGAAAAAAGTTTACAGAACATTTTCAAAACCGCTAAACATTAAAAATAATTACTCGAATGGTTTTCACATCAATCAATCAATTAAACTTTTCGAAGAATAATTATTAATATATATAATAATATATTAATATATATATTAATAATATATGTTATACATTCTTTATCTGTAGTGGAGTTATAGGCCTAAGTACCCCCAATGAAACAGTTAATTATACATATATATAATTGTGCCTCTCCTTCACATTTTGAACCCACCTAACTAACTTCCAGCAAATTTCTACTTCTCAAAACGTATGCGGCATAACAATTATTTCCTTTGATTTATTTTTGCATATCTTTATTTCTCTTTATTTATTTATTTATTTATTTATTTATAACTCCTTATTTTAAATTGTTAGAATAGCTGCATTTATGAGAATTGATGAAATGTCATGGACATTTTTTGGAAATGTAGAATCGTTAATCATAGTTGTCCATCGGCGATTTTGACTATTTTGCACTGATTAAGATCTAACTTATATCAAATTGTATCTTTTATAGTGGTTAATATTATCACGATAATTCTATTATAACAATTATTTTATAGCATTTCAATATCAATATTTATTTGAATATGTCAATTGTCATATATAACCAATTGATGCAACAGTACGATTATAATATGTCATTTTTGCAAAATATAAACATTATTACATTTCTCGTTTTCCTTGAATTAACATAATGGAATACTTTAAATAATTCGTTTCAATTATTTGTTACACAACTATCTATCCATAAAAACAGTATGTACACATAGGAAGCCCAAATGCTACTAAAAGAAGTTTTTAAAAATTGCTACTGGCTGCCCATACAATATATTTATATATTCTTACATCAAAATTATTCTATTGAAATCATATAATTTTTTTATATATTCAACATTTAAAAAATTATATATTCAATATACTGTTTTAATTAAAAAAATTAGCATGTTATATTTATATTTTTATAGCCTTCCATATAAATATATTTTTTTTATACTTTAATTTATTTTTTACACATTTTCAAATGTAACACATTCATGTTGAAAGTAAAACCTGGAAGGTACATCGCCCCGCTATCCGTATGTGTTTGTTTAATATACTATATAGAACGTTATTATTCTACAGAAAAGTTAAGCTTTTCGTTGTTATATTCTGCAAACATAAAAGCAATAGTATTATTATTAATGAGGAAGCTTCATTTTTATAAAATGAAATTAAATAGATATTCTGAATTCTTCATTGCTAGGCAATAACTAAAACAAACTGAAAACCGCATCATTCGATTAAATAAACATATTTGATAAATAATGCTTTTTATCTGCTATAGTGTCATTTATAGAGATGTTTATTTTGCTATACTCTCAGTAAAATGGTTGATAACAGTTAATCATGTTTACGTACACTAAACATTCTGTCAAATTAAAATAATTACAATAATATGAATTTGAAATATAATAATAAATAAGTTTATACTCCTTTTATATTTAATTACAATACCTAAAAAATTCAAATATATAAAATTGTATGATTTTAAACCTATAATAAAGAAAACCATCTGTTAAAAAATAATTAAACATTATATTTCTTCATAACAAGCTTAAATCTGTCTGTATAATAATAAAAATTGGTGACCGAAGAATATAATATTAAGACAAAATTACAGTGTTCCATAGAATAATACGAGTATTATACAATGATAGTGAAATGTAAATGACTTATAATTGACTGTTTCATTAGTGTACTTAAAAGTCCACCATAGATAAATAAATGCACATGTTTGTTAGAATGACACAGGTAACAATTAAATCCTTTTCAAAATAGTAAAATGGAAAATTTGTATTCATTTATTTTAATAATAAAAGAAAATTGATTATAATGATGTAATAAATACACTTAAATTGATTTTTGCATTCATTGATGTAAACATTTTTGACCAATTCTTTAATGTATGAATGTTTTGAGCATATTCTCTAAACATTTATCTCTAATGTTTTTCTAGTATATCTTTCAATTATCGAGGGTCGCAAATTTGGAAGGCTTAAAGTGGGGAAACACTGGAACCCTCGTTAAATAAGTTAATGGGTTACAAATATATATATAATACAATCAATATAAATTTGACACTAAAATCAATATAGCAATTAATTTAAAATTATTAGAATCATCAGAACATAGAATTAGGGAGAAAATATTTCATATGATAAATAACACATTTTACCCTATTTATTTTGGATATTTCTTTCTCCATGTATCGGAATTCTTTTTTCTACGTTTTTCTAATCGCTGAATATGGGAACTGTCCACATGCTGAGGTACAGGGTAGATTGTTCTGCCTACAGCTACACCTGGGAGTGCTACAGGCAAATGTGCAGTTGCAGTGGATAATCTTCAAGAGGGAATCTGGGGCCGCATTCATATCCGACTCTGTTGGCACAAACTGACTGCTTTCCCGTTTCCAACCCCATCCGCTAGTGTCCATATCACTCTCCTTTCCTAGCCAGACCATTATTTGGTAGTAAACCCTTAGGCAGTGAAATTTGAATAATAAATATATAATATAAAATATATATTGAATATAAATATATGAAAAATATTTGAAGAAAAATATTTGAAGTCTAATTCTCTCAAATTTATTATTATGAAGTAGCTATTTATATGTTATGCTGTAAATAAAACATTATAATCTATACACAGAAATGCATACATTCATTTATAGGGTCCTTTATATCACATGGTTGAAATATTTCGTATAAATAAATATTTTAAAAAGTTTTCTTGAACGTAAATTATTTTATTTTTTGAAATATTGTACAATAAATTAATTATAAAATATTGGAAAGTCAATCAAAACGTCGGCCATATTGAAGTAGATAAAATTATGTTTTATGTATATAAATATAGTTTTATTTACTATCAAGATATTGAAAATATACTATATAAATAACGTTCTTGTTTAAAAGATTTTTGTTTACATTCCCAAAACCCAAAATAAGCAAAGATTTTTATCATATTTCTATAATTTATTTGTTTCGATCCATTTTAAATAATGTGATAATCAAATTAAATGGAATAAACGAATAATTATAATGGTAAAGTAAAAAGTTTTAAATGTGTTATGTTTTATGTACAACATTTAGAGATACAAGTAACAGTCACTTATTTTGTTTTGCAATAGAATATTATACAGTATTTTGATACAATAATAATGACGTTATATATTGTATATATATATATAATAATAGTTACACACAAAATATTTTAATATATTAATAAACGAATACTTTTGAAGACGTGGAAGTGACCCAGAAATTGTTTCAACTTTTTGAAAACTTCAATAATAACATATTAAACCTGTGATTGATATTATTATTGTAATTATGTTAATCACAATATCGATTCCAATAGGCTAAAAAACGCCGTGATTGATTCAACTCTAAAAAATTGGATTAAAAGTAATCTATTTATTTATTGGTGATTTTCTTGACAATGGTAACGTTAGATAATGTAACACTATCCTTCTTGTTTGAATCTGTCTCTTGAAGAGCTGATATTGATGATGAAGATTCACCATACAGATGAAAAAGTAAACCAAAAATCTCGCATACTGTGAGAACGCTGACTCCGACATAAAAACCCAAAATACCGCCAATATCCGATATTATATTTTTAAATTGATAAGTCTCTTCTTCTTCAAGAAGTGTGCTGTTGGTTTCTTGAGCATGAATAACAATCTGTTAAAATATAATGATCAAAATTGAAAAAGATTTATTGCATTTATAAATAATAATAAATACATTTTAACTAGCATATATAAAATTAGAATATTCTATCAATTTACATTTTATGAAATATCAAGGTAGATTTTATTGAATGTAATTGATTGCTGTAATTATTCCATTATATTATTTAATGCTATTGATTATTATTTTACTATTTTCTTTCTTTTTTGGTCAAATTTTACTTAATCAAAAGGATTGATTGGTCATATAGTAAAATAAATATTTTTCAAATGTTTAAATGTACCTTGAGTCTATAAAGGATGGAATTTCTTTATTGAAATATAGGCAATGAATACATAATCGATAAGATATCTCAATACTTAAATTATTACTATATATTTAATTAGTAAATAAAGTTGTCTTTTAAGGTAAACTAGGGTTTTCTTATTTAAAAGCATAAAAATATTTTTTAGTTTCTACTATGGATCTTAGCTCAACTGATTACAAATATAACACGAAGTATGTTTAGACAATGTAAGTTTGTTATCGTTCTAATATAATATGTTTTTCATTGAATTTTTAAATTAATTATAAGTGGTATATTTTGATAATGTAAATATAAAATTATATACTTTATTTTAAAATATAATTCATATTAAATTTGACGTTTAAATTTAGAAAAATAAAAAAACATTTATATTTTCTATTAATTTGATCTTCAAAATATCTAGTTAAATTAGCAAAATAGATTATAAAATCAATCAAAATTTTATATACTGACAATATAGATAATTTAAAAATGTATATGATTAACACATTTGTAATAAAATATAAATAATTTTTTTAGGTTTAATAGTAAGATTCTTAATATAAAAATATTTAAGTAGTAAAATATTTTTTTATATCTGGTTAATTCTTTTTTAATATAATTTCGAAAAATTGAATTATTAAATTAATTTGGGTAATTGTCCAATTTATTAAAAAAAAACTTCAAATAAACTAAATAGCTTTGTTAAAACACAAAATCTATAAAAATTTCAAAATGGTAATTTATTTATTTAAATAAAATTCAAAAACAATAATCAAATAATTTTACACACCTTGGCAAAATTATCACACAACATAGACACTGGTATAGTTTCACCTCTTTTGAAAGCAGACACGAAATCTTCCCAACCAGGTACGCTGTGGTTGTTCAATTTCCGATAGTCGTATAATTGCAAAATCATACTATTAAGAACTCGATGAATTCGACTGGAAGTGATCGGGGTACTGGAAAGAGACCAAGACACGGTATAATCGTTGCGATGGCAGGCGGCTTCCCTGCGACAAATTTGGGTTATTTGTGCAACATTTTGTAATTGTAAATTAATACAATCGTGCCGTCCTTTTAATTCGAGCACTAAAAAATATAAATAATTTTCATTTATTATGATTAAAAAGATAATTAGTAATTTATAATTTTCACTAGCTTTCACCAAATGGAATATATAAAATGAAATTGATAATCTTTTTGAAGCTCGATTAAACATCTAATGATGTTAGTAGTATTTGTAACCGTCATTACTAAAATATCAATTTAATTTTTATTCCGACTAAGTATAATGATGTATGTATTTTGTTAAGATTTCTATGTTGATAAAAATCGATGCATTATGTAATGATTCTCAATATTTTCTTCTAATATATTTTTATGTAATAATTCTTAGTATTTTTTCAAATATAAACGTATTTATTTTTGATAAGCTTGTTAATTATTGTGATTTAAATATTTAGCAATAGTTTAGTATGATTGATAGCTATCGTTATGAAATAAACAACAGTGGAATGTTTATACTAAAAATATCTAACATATTCCAAAATTAAATAATCTTAACAAATTTGTAAACTTTGAAAATAACTCCCGATGTTTTAACCACATTTTGTATATAGTGTATATAAGAACACATAATAGTTTAAATTGAAATGTTCAGTTATTTCCAATCTTTAATATACCTAATTCAGTTAAATTATGAAACTGCTGAACGAGCTCAGTAAGATTTGCACAAAAAGGTATATTTCGCGAAATAAGATCCAACGTTTGCGGTGAAATGTGAGAAATACAGCCGCAATTTGTTATGCTGCTTTCATGGAATCTTCTCTGAATACAGTGTTCATAGCCTCCATCTGTAAAGATAATATTCGCCGGAGGGAACAGAATGTTTTGAAATGTCGTAGTAGTAATCTTTTCTTCACAGTATGATTTTGAAGCTTTGCTGATAAGTTCATGTCGAACCATCGAAAGAGCAACTTTCGTTTTGAAGCCAGGCGTTGCAACAACATGCGGTGATTGCTGAGACGGGTAATGATCCTTAGGAGTGAAATAAACAACAAATCCAGAGCTGGTATCGGGGTCAGAATTTTCAAAAAAATTCATATCAACAATTGGTATTTCACCAAACGATGTGTTAGATTTAGTTCTATGAGTACTGTCAGCATATAACTGTATCGTTATTTTATTGTTTAGTGAGGTAAAAGTATTGGCTTTGGGTCAAAATCTGAAGCAGCTAAAAAGCCGCCAATGTGGAATTGTATCAAAGACCGAATCTTCTGGCTGTATCACATCTTTATTAACCAAAAATGCAACAAAACTTTGATGTTTACGGTGACCATATGCTTCATACAAAAGATTAGCTGGAATTGTTTCCCACATTGTTTCCGGCATTTGATATCCACCTTGGTTTCTTTCTTTATCCAGTTCATCGATAACATCTTTCAAAGGTTGTGTAATGGCATCGATTTTTAATCTTGCGGAATACCTTTCGGAAGCATTCTCAATAATAAATGATTCTGAGAATATCATTTCGTTACACAAATGTATGTCTGGTGGCTCGAATAAAATGTTGTTTACTTTAATTGATATTGTTGTCGGTACAGACAGAAATTGGTCTATTAGAGTTGAAAGATGGCATCCAAATACACAGATGCTACCTATAATGAAAATACCCCACATAACGCGTTCATATTTATTTTCAGCACTAATTAATCGTTTGACACCATGAGCCGTAGTTTCAAAAACGGAGAGTAAAACTTTTGAAAACATGTTTAATATTTGTAGGCGGAAAATGTTATAATTGTCCTGAAGGATATGTTCCGTATACTATAGATATAAAGTTTTAAATAAATACAACGGCTTTGATTTTATACGATAATAATAATTGGTTGATGTTAACCACAAATCATGTTTTAACGTGACTTATTGGAGTTATTTGTTTTTAGATATAAAATTTAATACTAAATGCCTTCACCCATAATTAAAGCTGAAAAAATAATGTTAATGAAAAACTATTTCTCTATAGGAAGAAATTATGTCAGCAATTTTGTCTATATTGACATACTTTTTACATGTAGCTATATAGACGAAAACATAAAATATATCCTGATGTTTCCATTGCCAATAAAATAATTTTTTAATATTTAAATTTTTATTTTATTACGAATTGGGATTTGCACAACAAATGTCTATTTAAATGTGTTGTGTAGTTTAGAGAGAAATTTAGCACAATTATAATGGTTGCACTTGTTATCTATCGCATATATAGCAGCCAGTTACAAATATTTTGTAGTATACTAAAACTGTTTTCTGGAATTTTTATTGTAAATTTATTTCATGATAGAATTAATTGCAAAGGAAAGCGTATGAAAAATGTATTAATACATATTGAATAACAAGCTCCCACAGCCAAATTAAATCATTTAGGAAATTCGCGCCAAATATATACATATACATTTTTTAATTAACCCAAACTTTAATATTAATTTTTTGGTTGCCACCATGTCTTCTTATTGCTCCATTTTGGCCCATATAACTTTCGAATAATATAAGCTCACCGATTTAATTTTAAATGGTTTACTCGTTAACGTTTAAATCGTTAAATAGATTTTACCCAAGAAATTAGTAATAGCTGAGGTAAATTAATAAATTTGGTAACTTACTGGTTGTCAAATTTTCTGTTTCTTCTGTTTCAAATTCACTTAATTTTATCTTTTTTGGTTTTGAGAGTCCTGGAGAAAACCTAATTGGGGGTGCAATGGTATTAGAACTAGAACTTAAAGCATTTGGACCTTCCAATGAACTTTTTACACCTGGTGACATTTTATTAAATATAGTTTTTTTTTCCACATGGAGTAAATTGGCTAAGCATTTTTGCCATCCATTAAGATTAATCGGTTTGTTTCCAGTTTGTTTTATGTCAATTTTCTTTTTTATTTCCTGTTTCATATTCATAATTTTTTTGAAAACCTGTCTCGGTGTTAGTGTAACGGCAAATGTTTTCTTGAAATAGCTTATACGTAATTATTTGGCAGGTCTGTCCTTTCTTTTTTCTCACTTCAGGAACCTGACCTCTTTCTAACATACAATGTAATTGGATGTTTTTTAATAACTGCACTATTGCTTCGTTTTTTGATGTTTCAGCTATTTCTTGCTCTTCATCGTATTCTTCCTCAATTATTTCTTCATCATCATAAAAATCGTCATTATTATAATAAGCCAAACTATCGAAAACAAGTTTAAACTTAAATATAATAAGAGGAAACTTGTTATTCAAGTTTAAACTTGATTTATTTTTATTCATAAGAATAAGTCGCTTAAACTACGACTAGTAAGTTTAAACTAGAAGCTTACATCATTCAGTTTCAACTTATAAGTTAAAACTTATTTTTATTCATACGTCCCATTGACGTAATTCAATGGAAATTTTAAAATGGAACATTCCTTACACCAATACCATGCTCCAACATACTACAATTAACCACAATTATAAATGGCATTATGTTTGCAATTCCCTGCGAAATCAAAAATGTTTTAGTTTCAAATAATGTTGAATGTATATTATTCAAATATTCCAAACAAAAAACGGATTGTGAGATAAAATATCTTAGTGAATATATAACTAAATATAAATAGAGAAATGACAATATGTTCAAAAAATAAAAATCAAAACAAAAGTTGGTAAATTATGTAAATCAAACTTGAAGTTGTTTGTTGTTTGCATTCTTGATAATTATTGATATAAGTGTAACTTATATTTATTCTCAATTTATTAACGTTATATAGCCTACCATTTTTGCTAACAACCCTTCAGTTCACATCTCGTAAATCATAGTTACGATTATGTAAGTAACTTTTAAACTTTGAAGCGTGATGTTATATAGAAAATCATCGAGTGACTATTACTTGTATTTTTTTATCATCGAATTAATTGGAGTGGGGATTCAAAAAAATGGTGCACTTTGTGACAACTTTTTTAAACTTTGCATGGTGTTAGGTATGGATATGACGTTTTCAAAAACCACCGCACACAAGTTAGGGTAGACCCCTGGTGGCCGTTATGCACAAAATCCAAGATGGCCGCCAC
>JAUZND010004748.1:0-11536 GCA_034780555.1 Coelogynopora nodosa
CAGGTCATCATAAAATCAAAATTATGATTGATATATATATCGGTTTGATTTTTTAATAACAGCGGTTTTAAGAGTGAAAAGTCTACAGGTAGACTGTGAAAAAAACAAAAAAATATTTCCTTCATAGTATGTTTAATTGGCAATCCAAAAAAAATTGTTAAAAAATAGGGCGAGGACTGGCGCACTTACCCTATATTTAAATAAATGAGTATACATTCAAAATAACGTTAAGTCATCCTAACAACATAACCTTTATAATTGCATTTATAAATTGACATGTATGTACATCGGCAACACGTGTTGCACCAAAAAACATTATAATGAATCTGATTAATTCTAGAATATATATACCCAGTGCTGCCAGAGTTCATTTTAAAAATAAAAACGCAGAGTTAAAAAAACGCAGTACTAAATAATATTTTAAAAGTATGTACATAATAACATATGTTAGTATGTACATGATGATATTGATGTAAAAAGTAAAAACATTGTGGAAAAGGTGTACAAATAGTATCATTAGTACAAATAGTAGCAATAGTATAAGACATGTTCACAGAGTCAATTTTTCTTTGGAATTGTTGGCAAGCTTGACATCACAGTCATCTCCGCTTTCCATTTTACCTGTCCTGGCTCTAGTAAAATTCTGTTCGCTGCTTTTTCCATTGCATTTCTTTCAACCCTAAAACGTTCAATAAATAAAGGTGTATAACTGTTTTACCACTATATTATATGGTCAAGGCAACACTCACAAGAAGAAAATATCAAAATCACTTGTCTCTTTCCATTGAACAAAATGTTAAATTTTCTGCCATATTTTCTTTTGTTGCTTCCCTCATGGCTTCAATTGCTTGCTGCATCAATCGTTCAGCTTCAAGTGTCTTAGACTTAAATCATGCAATAGTTGATACAAGTTTAAAAAAAGAACAAAAAACTTAGAAAATTACTGAGCTTAACTAGGTTGTTTACTAATTATCACTTATTTATAATTTACCTCGACTTCTTTCTTCTTTTTCGCTAAAACATCCTCTTGCGCTTTGATTCTGTCCAGTTCAGTTTTTCTTTCTTTGTCTCTCTTTGGCATTACCTTCATTCGTTCTTGTTCTTCTTTAACCCTCAACTTCGGTGCTGCCTTTTCTTCTTCTTTACATTTTTCTAACATTGCCTTCTGGTATTCACAAAAGACTTTGTAACCCATCTCGATCAAACTGTCTTCAATAGGAATATCTGAAGTAGCTGTTTTTCTGACCGCTAAATAGCTACGTGATAAAAGTAAATTTCTGCGAGTCATATCTAAAAATAAATGAATAAAATATCTAAAAATGACAGAAGTATTTCAATTTTTTTTATTTATTTGGATGTAGTTTTTTGTTATACCCAGAACAACATTGTCTCAATACAAAACACCATGAATGTTGAGGAAAAAGGTACATATTTTTATTTTTCAATACACATACAACACAAAACGCAGAATGAAGGGATACAAAAAAACGCAGCACTGGCAGCACTGTAATAACCATTTGTCACACTAGTAATTTAATTAAAAGTTTAAAAGACAACATACTGCAGTTCACAAACATCGATTACACCTGCTTTGCCGACTAAGTAATCTTCTCTGTCTATCAGTTCACTTAACTCTTATTATCTATTGTATATAAGAAGCGTTGGTAATGTGTGTAATCTAATTGTATTAACAAAATAATCTGACAAACAATCTAACTTACAAATTATAATTTGTAACCTGACACTTTTATATTAAAATTTTGTAAAGTGATCATTTCTAATCTAATATTGGCAGCTTAAGACTCGATTCTGCCTAGATTTGTGATACTTATTATATATTTATTTTACACCTTGACGAGACGCAACAAATGTTATAGAAGTGCGAATGCTAAAAAATCATCATCGCAAAAACAGCATATCGAAATCCAATAGAAAATGTGTAATTACGGTTTTGTACTATATCCAATCAATGCATGTAACCAAACTACTTTCACTTTTATAATAATTTAGTAATACCATTTAGAAAAATAAACATCTCATCCTTTTTAACGGGGAATTTAAATATTAAAAAACAATAAAAAATTTAATTCTATTACGATTTCTCATGATGACTGCACATTTTCAACGAAAATTCCTACATTTTGAATTATCATGTTTTAATTTTTTATTATAAACAGAGGTCGCAGCGTCAATTTTCAAAAAAGTATGATAATTTCAGACAAAAAGTATGATAAAATATAAGAACGAATTTCTATTTCCATAGATAAAATAACAAGGTGCAACAATATGACATGTTGTATTTCAGTGGCAAGTGACTGGAAATATTTTCAGCGCCAGACTTGAAGAATCCAGCCCCGTCTTTACTGAAATGGGATCGATCATGTTCACTTGTTTTAACCAAACTATTCCTAACACCAGAACTAACCTGACAATCATGCACTTTTAACCATTATGTAATATCTCGGAAGCCAATTTCGAGAAATTATATACATGAAAGACTATAAACGGTTTCTTGTTTCATAAATTTGTGCAGAAATGTTTTGAACAGGTCAACCAATGAAAAGTACAAATTGTGAATCAAGTGACTTTCTAATTGGAAAATGTTCATGAATGATTGAAAGACACCTGCAACGGAAATAATTAACCTCGTTCGGTCTCGAGTAGAACTGAACATCAGCTAATCAGTGGCGTCAAATGAATTATGGGATATGTGCAAATTGCAAGTCCCTATATTAATGAACCTATGTGATGTTCCCCATGATGACAACTGAATTGAAATATATTGCAAAATATTTGAAAACCTGCCTAAAACACATGGCAAGATAATTGAGTTTACTGTTGCTTCTGATATATTGTAAATTTTAGGTTATCAGAATTAAATTTACATACTCAACATTTATAATTCAGCCATCAATAAATTTACATTAGCCTATATTTGAAGCTGCAATTAGCAAGAGAAAAATAACATAAAGACAGTTATGAGAAATTATCTAGTGAAATTATTTGGCAAAACTGATAAATAGATTAACGTCATCCTCAGGACAACTACAATTCAAGTGAATAATATTCTTTAACTTTTTTAATGATTTACAGAACAAAATATGTAAAAGATACAATGCTGTTCAAACAAGCATAATAATTTTGTTTATTCAAATATTTTTCACCCACAAAAGGACAACTCAATGACGCATGTGTTTTCTCCTATAGATGCAATACATTTGGCTTACATTGCGATACCCTGCCACCCAAAATTCCCCCTATTTTTTCTCACAGCAGACGATCACTAGAACACTTATAATAAAAATGCGAGCATAGCAACCAAAAAATAATACCATTTGTATGAAAACTTCTTAATACAAAAAAATATGCAATATAAAAAAATAGTTTGGCAAAATAAAGTATGATACATTGCAAAAAAAGTATGATGACTGTGACCCCTGAATAAATTACAACAGTGGCGTGCGTTTCGTTAAGTAAATAATTCACTTTGTGCAACTCCGCAGTAAAATTACTATTAAATTTAATTAACAAATGTGATTCCGGGATGAAAATTGACTATCTTAAAAGTTTTAATTATTTTACGATATGATCACCCCTTAGATTAAATACATATATAAAACAAACAAAAGGTTACTTAATAAATAGTCGTAATTTATTGTCTTTAATAACCATCATAAAATAAAATCTATACTAGAAATTCGCAATACAAAACTTGTATTTCTATTAAATACACTTTTAAAAAAATCAGATTTCCAATAAATCTACGAACTTCAAGCTTTCCAGTGCAGCGGGCACTATAATGATAAAATACAATAAATGTAATTTTATGTTATAATAGGACAGCTACTCTCAGAGTATCAATAATAATCGTAATACTATTAGGCTAACCTATTGTAATCTTCTTGAAATCTTTTGAACTTTAACAAATCACACACAAGAGAAAAAGCTGCATACATCCCCACCTTCTCATGATCGCCCTTAAAGAGCTCGAGGAAGCTCGCCTGAGTGCCAGTGGTCCCCTTCACCCCGCGGAACCTAAGCACCTCATTGCGCGCTCGCTTAAGGTTAGCCAGATCAATGATGAGATCCTGAATCCAGAGGCAAGCCCGTTTTCCCATCGTGGTGAGCTGGGCGGGCTGAAGATGGGTGTAGGCGAGACAGGGCAGGGCCTTGTGCTGACGAGCGAACCCCATCAGTCGGTGTATGCAACGAGCTAACATTGGCTGCAGCATGTCGAGTCCATCGCGCAGACAGATCAGGCCGGTGTTGTCAGTCACGTAGCAGGAGGTGGCGCCTAGGTGGTAAAAAAGAGAGTTGTTACCCGGACTTGCTACATATTGACTGTATACTTTAGAATTTTTTGCATTTTATTATATTAAACAACTCTATGAATTATTTCCGACTGGATTAAAATATTTTTAAGTATGGAAATTATATAATTATATAAAGTTAACATTCACAAATATTAACATTGAAATACATAACATTCATATACCACGTAACTTTCGGCAGGAACAGCAAAAGACAACAAACCTAATTTATAGTACACATACTTGGCGGTAACCGCAAGAATAGAATTTTTCACCTTAAATTATATTTTCACATAGTCTATAATTCTTGCAGTTGACCCTACAGAAGTTGTTGACTTATTTATGCTGGTCAATCATTACATATTTGTTACTGTGTCAATTCTCTCTGAAACTATGCCAAATTAAATATTTAATTACTATGTTCAAAACTACTAATACACCCACTTAAAGCCAAACAATAGTCATTTGTATTGTAAAAATCTACCAATATAAGAGTGGTATCTGACGGATTTGAAATCAATGCATCAAATTACATAGAAACTAATTCACAATATTAATATATATATAATAAAATAAGGTTCACCCTCCTTTCGTTCGGATTATTATTACTATATTAGTGAAATTCAGTACTAAGATCACCAATTCCTACTAAAATTTCAAAACGTATAGTAAAATATGCATTCCATGTCATACATGTTGGTAAAATCCTTACAATGTAGACTGTACACTAAAAAGAATTATACGGCATTAAAATATAATCTTTTAGTCATGCTTAGTAAACATCACAGTTAACAAAATATTCCACATTAAACATTAGGTGGTTTACGAAAATTATGCAATCGATTATTAAATTCATTATCTTATTTTTTCATTAATTTCTATAATTTAAAATGTTAGACAATCGTCTGCCACCTTACCTAAATGAATTATAGGTGCTGCGAGTGGACAGGCTGCAGCATAGGTGTGAATATGTGCCATCACATCATGTCGCCTCTTTTTCTCCTCTTCTGCAGCCCGATCAAAGTCTATCTTATTGACCTTAGAACGTAATTCTTTTAACTGGGCGTCTGTAACAGAAATAATAGCAAATGAATTTTGAGAAATCATATCAGAAAAAATTATTATAAAAATTAGTCATTCAGCGAAGTGTAGAGAGATACCTGTTATATCAAGCCCAAGTTCTTGTTGGCTTTCTGCAAGCCATACCCACAATTGACGCCAAGTTGAACATTTTTTCTTGTCACTAAAGTTGAAAAGCATGTCTTTGCTAGCATATCGAGTGACAAGAGGCGATCTAAAATATAACATTTGTAAAAATTACATTCATTCAAAAGGGTCCATAGAAATGTCATCAAAAAATTCAAATGTTATTGTACCAATTTTCAAGTAAATTTTTTTATTTTTCAAACCAAATATTGTCACTTTTTATGTCTCCAGTAAACAATGATACTTGTGGTGACAAAACTTAGTTATTGTAAATTATATTATATTTCCACCAATTTTTTTTATAATGATATGGGGACTACGGGGACAGTCAAACATTGTTGTATTATTATAAAACCAAAGCCCAAACAAATAAAATTATAATAATTTTAACAGGTTACAATGAGAAGCTGCTATAAAATGAAGCAATAATTTTGAAATATATTAATATGACATAATAACCAAAAATGGTGGTGCACAAACACAGTAACATGTTGACAGTAGTTAACTACAACCTTACTTGAAGAACATATTAATTTTTGTTGATGCACATTAACTTAACACTATAATAATAGAGACCATCAATTTATATAAATAAAGCAATAGATTTTATAGCAATAACTACCAGGGCTAGAGAAATGGAAGTTATAAAATGAATGGGTATATATAATGTATATTTATTATTAATTTCGTCCTGTCAGGGAACTTTAGTCTAAGGCCATAGGGCATCCACTTTTTCATAAATTAAAAAAGATAGTACTTGAGTCCATTTTAAATAGATTAAATACTAATATTAAGTAAATTTAATTGATTAATAATAGTATATACAGTATTCATTAAAAATACTCTTTTTAAAATAATGTTTCACTTAAATGATGAGCAGACTAGCCAACTTTTCAGAATTCCATACTGGGACATGGGTACCAATCAATAAAATATAGTAAACTATGGGTACCCATGTGAATAAATTATAATATCCATTTGAAAATTTAAGTATCTACATTTACATATATTATTTCAAATTACTAAAATTATCATTAAAAGTAAACAATTTGAAGTGTGTATGTGTTGTGTATGCATTGCTTAATACTTATAAGCTAGAGTGACTAGTATGTAATAATTATAGGAAGGGGGAGTAAGATAGAACACATATTCATAAAGTAAGTGAATAAAGTAGGCCCATGTAGATGCCCATTAGGTAATTTTAAGTAGGCTTATGTAGATGCCCATTAGGTGATTTTAAGTTTGGCTTGGTGTGTGGTCTTTTTCTTTAAATTTTTCTATTGCATGTTTTAATATATAATGTGTTATATTCATATACTATATAATATGCTTCATATTTTTAAGTTAAATATTATTTATATCTCTAAATAAATGTTTTAATTGGAAAAAGAAGCAATCAGTCCATTTTCTTAAATATTTAGTTGCCAACAACAAATCTTTTTAATTTATAAAAAAATCTAACAATACACATTACAAATTTCTAGCAGCAAAGCTAAAACCATACATGCCTTTCTGAAAAGCACAGGAAGTGAATATAGATAAGTAACAACATGCAACCCTAATAGTTACATTACAATAATGAAATTAAAACAAAGATAACTGGGGCAAAATAAGATAAAGCTGTGACAGACTTGATTAAATAAGGTGCAAAAAAGATGATTTAACAAGTAATCATGTAAAGTCCTTTAAAACCATATTATTACACAAAAAAAAAACTACAGTGAGTTATTATCGATGATGTTTTGTAGAAAAAAATATATTTATTCAATATAATAACAATCAATAAATTCCAAAACCGAACTTATAGTCAATTCTTCCAATTTTATAAAAAAAATTGAAAGTATTAAGGCAGTCTTAAGATCACATAAAATTTTAAGACCATGTTTAAACTTTCTAAAGGTTTTTAAAAGACTACACTAAAACAAATTCAAACTCACCTATTGTTGCACATTTACATGTTTCAATATATCATGACTAAAAGCTACACAACCACCCAGTTTTAGCACCATTAGTGATTCCAATGTTTCAGTGGACAGGCAGGGTTCATATTTGACCCAAGATTAATCACAAGAAAAACACATTTGAAACAATTTTCAGGGAGTGTTTAGCAAGGTGGTCAGCTGAGCCTAATCAGCGCATTGTGCTGAAAATGTGATATTCTATGGACAGAAAATGCATTTAGTCAATTAAAATCTTTACAATTCCACATGAAATGAATACAGATGACTGGTTTGATGATGATGGTGCCAGGTAGTATTAGTATACCAAATTACCGAAAAAAAATACCAGAAATCCGTAAATTACTGGAAAATACAAACCCTGGACAAGGTAATAAATACTGCAAATTGGAAAATTTTGTGGTTGTATGCTGGATTATATCAGTAACTTTGGCATGTTGAAATAGTTATTGAGTTGTTGGCAATTTAAAAAATTACCATACATTTTTTTGCTCAATGTAACAAAATAATTGGACATTAACTAACTCAATAACAGGACACTGGAAATAGGTGTACAAACTGGGACTATCCTGGAGAAAAAAACAGGACTTTGCAATCTTGAAAGTGCCTCATTTATATATATATATATGGCCCACATATTTATATTATTAATAGTTATTATCAATTTATAGTGTATTATAGTATATCAGTATTTAAAAAAAAGTATTTATATATTGTCATATATCATTTTCGTTTTTTAAAAATGGGAAGGTGCAATTGTATAGAAGTGCAAAAATCATTTAATAATTCAGCAATATTATTAAGTTCTAATTCAGATGTTTACAAATATTTAATAAATAATACTTAGATTAGTATAAATCAATTTCATAATCCTATGCATGGCTAAATTGATACCAGTTTAAACAAAAAAAGTATTACTTACATCAAGGTTCATACACATTTTGTATAACCGAATTCCCAACAATTTACAGACCCTTTAAAAACAATTTCCAGACTTTTGTGGATATATGATTTTCATGTACAGTGTAAGTATGATTGCTTCAAATGAACAAGTGTCTTACCTTTTCATCTAACCATCCAAAATGACATGTCATGAGAAATATTCAGTTCAAAGGTGATTAAGTTTTGGACAACAGGCAAACAAAATTGAGAAAAAAAGTGTGTAGGCTAATTGCTAAAAAGTCATATATCCACATTTTCAAAGGTCCCCTTTTTCCAAACATTTCATAAAAATAAAAAATATACTTTTCCAGACTGGAAAACACTTTTTAAAAATACCAGACCATTCCAGACATTGTATGAAACCTGTTACACAGAAAACTTTATTGACCCAACAATTTGCTAGCTCACTTATGCAGGAAATATATTTCAACAAAAATTAGCTCTTATATGGGTGTTTCATTAAATAATGACTCATTGCATGTTGCTTATGTTATGGTAACAAATATGAGCACTGTGATAAAAAGTATAGAGTGATTTGAGGTTTTAACTATTTCATAGGTTTGAGGATTATAAATGGTTATCAATTGTCATAAAAATACAAAATTTTACTTAGTATTGGCCTCTGAAGAAGTGAAAAACTTTGTGGCCATTTCACATTTAAATCCTTATACCTCATATAATTCTACTGAAAGAGAAATAGTTAGTATTGCAGTGCAGCTGGAGTGGTAGACACACAGAAATTGCATAGCACTTTTTGAAAAAAGATAAGTATTTTTAAACAATGTTACAGCTGAGAAGATTTATTTATTCTTACATGTTATCTTAACTTAGTGGATCCCGAATTATCTTTTGGAAATCCACATAAGTGCAAACTTTATGAATTTTGTTCATGAGCATTGTGGCATAGGCATGTCCCAGGAAGTAGGAATCAAAGTAGACTGTTTTGATGCCTGTTGGACCCTAATAGTGAAGATGTATGTTGAGCTGATTAATATTGTAATGGACCATTGAGACTTTTATCAAAGAGGAGGACAACAGTGTCCATTTTTAAATATGGTGGCAGACCAAACACAGCAATGTAGGCTACCTTCTTCCCACCACAATCTGGGAACGTTTTGTTGTATATGGAGATTATTTTTCACTACTTTTGAAGGAATGGTGACAATCTATCATATTTAAAATATGATATACCTCTGTTGTCTGAACTGCAGGTGAGGTTGTAGAGAAGGAAATGGTAGACATGGAAGGTGCAGTTGTAGGAATATGATTGGCAGGGAAAGAGAGGATAACCTGATTTTATGGTGCTGCTAGAACTATGTGTATTTTGATTTGCTGTGACTTCTGATTGCAATTTCACCCATGGTACTTACATCAATGAAATAGTTAATCTTTTTACTAAGAGTACACAAAGCATTCATAGTTGATGTTTCATCTCTGGTGATCCAATGTTTGTAATCATTGTGTTAACCAAACAGGGTAAAAAACACATTTTCACATGATGGTGTGCTAGCTTGTAAAGAAAATACTAACAAGTTATGCATTTACACTTACAACATATTACAACATAATCTGTATATTATTTATTTGAAAGTTTGAAGAACAACAATATACATACTGTCTTTTTGTTGGCTGTCACCATGTTAGGTACATAAGTGTCATTGGAATGGCCAACAGTAAACTTTTGTGTTGTTTACTATTATTTTTTAACATTTAAAAACCAGTTGGATATCTAACAATTACATATTTTTTTAATCTGTAAATTGCAAAATCATTATATAATTTATGACTATAACTATACTAATTATCAATGTTGAAAATTTTGCACAAATGACATTTAATTACTAAAAAACATGGTGGTTTACATGTTTCATATGTGCAAAATTTAAGTTACTGAGTATATCTAAATAATGGTATGTGTAGGTTGGTCTCAAATTCCTAACTTTTTTTCCCAAATTCCTGACCCTGTATGAACCCTGATAAGAATATTTTAAAAGTATAGTGTCTTTAGCTATGGAAATGTAATTTTACTCTGTAAAAACTATAAAAATTTATTTCTTTGCTTTTGTTACATTAATATTTGAAATGATGCAGAGGTTATTATTAAATTATTTCATTAACATAATGTCTATGTATCTGTTATTTTGGGTAAAATATCATTAGTTTTGTCAATGTGTTACATTAATGTAAATACTTTTATTTAACAACAAGGATTGCTAATTTCATTACTTATTGTTCAGACAATTATAATAGTTAACAAATTGTAATGAAATATGAGCTAGTATTGTCTGCTAATATTTAGTTAACATAACTAAGTAACATTTTAGAATAGGTATTGCAATTTCCAAAATCAATGTTTGGGGCCTTGATTTAAATTAGTGAGATACATCATATTAATATTATGAGCTGTGAACTAACAGATATTATCCACCCATTTTATTAACAGTAAAAAAAATATTTCACAAGCATTTATTAAACCATTTAACTGTATTATATCATGACTTGTGATTCAATACTACTGACTTATTTTCTAGCTATACTTTCACCTAGTCCTAATGCCCCAGCAACAATATTAGCTCATTTACTAATTTTAATTTTATCATGTATCCAGCCATAAATACTAGTGTTTGTTTAAACAAAGTAGTACCTAGGTTCATGGGTATGTTTGGTTGTTTGTTTTACATTTTCATTGAATGTTTATCATTGTTTTTACAAATTATTCCAATTTTTTTCATTTGTTTGCAACATGTGCACAGTAAATAGTGAAAGGCAAATAAAAATTTTAAATTCACTATTAAGCCAGGTGTAAATATAATTGTGTATACCTACAAGATGCTAAGAACACAAGGTCAAGAGGCAAGAAAATGTATGTTAAGAAATTGGAAGAACTGAACTCTGAAGCAAGGAAGACAAAGTCAAAGAGAAAAATAGAAGTGAATGCAGGTAATCACTATACCTAATAATAGAAAATATTAATAAAAGCAAATAACTATTTTTTTATTATTCCTTTATATTAGGTACTTCAGTGAGATTTTTTAAATTCAAATTTTGAATTTTTTAAAAAGTTATATTAGGTGATGCTGATTTCAAAATGGTCTCATTTACTAAATTTGAAAAAATAAT
>JAUZND010004749.1:0-11536 GCA_034780555.1 Coelogynopora nodosa
ATCAGATAACTGAGTTGTCTGGTTATGCTGAAATCTATTTGGCTACAAAACGAGTTATCTGCTTCCTTTAAACATGATAACAATATAAATACAATACAAAATACAATAAACACAATATGGGTTACCACTATGTCAATATTAATTGATAATAATTCAAAAAATAATAAAAATCGAGTTATCTGGTTTCGCTAAATCGCCGACGAATAGTAGTACTTTTAGCCATTTCTTCCAATGTCATGAACGACTGGAGTTGTCTTGCATGTGGACACTTCTTGAGCTCCGGTAAAAATTTTTACACATTTGGCCACCTACCAAATCGATTATTATATATAATTTTAATTGCCTACTTACTTAGTTTCAAAATTTTAATATATGTACAGATTCATAAGTCCTCTTCAGTTTCCAAACTAAAGTAGAAAGGAGATAATATTCTAAAAAGTATGCTGTTTGAAGAAAAATATAGTGTGTACTTATAGATTAAAATGTCCAACAACATAAAAATCTACCAACAAAATTCTGCACTAACTGTCAGCTGAAAATCAAGATTATTTAAAACCATTTATCAGTTTGCGGAAAATTAAGACTTTTAAAGACAGGTCCAAAAATTCAAGACTTTCAATACTAAATTAATCGAAGAGAAATAAAGTTAAATAAATTAGCTAAATTAGTCTAAAAACGTTTAAAAAACAACAAAAAAACAATAATACGTGCTCTTGTTTATTATTCAATAATATAAATAAAATATACACTATTATCCATAAAAGACATGTTTACAATGACACAATTAAATATTGTAGGCACACAAATGTGCACCTCCGAAAATACTGCTTGGCTTGATATTACAGAGAAGACTGATTATAAATCGAGCAGGTCTATTACAAGAGTTACTTACTTATGATAAATTCATTGATTGATTTACTAAATAACATTATTGATTGCCCTTAGAGAAGAAATCGATTAATTGATAAATATATAATATTACGTAATTGTCGATTGTGTATTGCTTGTGTTTTGATCAGATTAGATTTATCTCTACGTGCTTTATAAGTGAGGCGGTTAGTTAGAGATGGATAGTGTTAACTTGAAATTAAAATGGTATATTTAAACACACGAGTCAAATAATTTGAAATTGACACAATCTATTATGTACATCAAAAGATATTATAAACACCTGCTGTATTTTAATTAACAAAATAATGTTTCATTATATAAAGTAGGTGTTATGAATATATATATTTATAATATTTACGTGTTTATATATGCTCCAACATATAGTAGATATAATTAGCAATGTAACATTTGTCTCTAGCAATTCAAATACAATGAGACGGCCGATTTGATATCTTATTGAAAATGGGCACCATAATATATAAACATATGATTGGGAGTATATACGATTATACCTGACAGGTGACCAAACAACTCGGGTTCGTCTCGATATCAGACAAGCTCGGTCGGAACATTTTAAATAGTATTGTCGTCAGTTTTCATTCAAGTGCATAATATTAGTATGTCAAATCAAGAAAATAAATCGAGAAAAAAAGTGAAGAAAATTTAACAAATATAATAATATAAGTAGTATATATATAGTACCTACAATACCAAAAAATTAAAAAAGAGAAATTATATCCGAAGTAATTCTTGTCAGTATATATGTAAAACTTATCTCAATATCAGAAGAGTTCACAATGTAATCTCACAATTGAATGCATTTGGTAATGGTCTCTAAATGCGACGCAACATCAAATGCGTCTTTCATTATACAAACCTCAAAATAATGAATAGAAAAGAAGTAAGTTCTAATAATAGTCGTAAGCATAAGCACAGTAATATAATAATAATAACAAGACAGGTATTGCACTCACTGAGAAAGACTAAATAATAATCATGGATCATAATTGCAATTATCAATAGAATAAATATATTGTAAAGATAACTGTTAATATTACATAGTACATAAAATAAGCTATAAGAAATTCAAAATCAGCACTATATTATTAAACACAATAATTAATATCCTACTTAAATTTTTATAAGCAGTCTGAGTTTGACTGTTAATAATATTAATAGTCATAATTCTAAATTTTAATGCGATAGGATAATACTTTTAACATCCATTACATTTGTTAGAGTTTAAAATTATTGGACAAAAGTTTAATTTTAGGATTTATGCAAGATATTAGATGAATTACAATATTAAAACTATTGGATACCGTACAACATATAGAGTAGAACATTCAGGGCTATCACAATTGAACGACAGCAAAATCTTATCTGTAACCGATATACTTATTGACTTCACATAAACGTAGATATCATGATAAACTATATCAATAGTATAACAATCTAAAGGGACATTTTAATAGGAATGGTGTCAAATTAATAAGATGGCTATTAAAAAAGATAAAGATACGGGGAGAAGTAGATTTTGGGACATTTAGGCAATTAAGACACTAAGTATGGTTGGTGTGTGTCGATTGTTCACAAGAACGGGTAGATATAATAGGAATAATCTAGAGTTGAGAACTGTTGAATAATATATATATTTATTTATTTACAAATATCATAAAAAGTACTTAGTCGGTGATTAACTGTTTATTAGCAGGCAACACACAAATCAAGTCCGTGTCTCGAGTTATCTCGGTCAACGGTATAATTAATAGCAATATGAGAGCAGTAGAGGGTGTGGCAGTAGTAATAAGTAGAATGTTGTCAGGAAAGAAATATATAAATATATGTATATATAGATAGAGTTATTTTATACCCTACTCAAAGCAGTAGTCAAGAAACAATAAATTATAAATAGAAGTTTTGATAATAATAATATATATTTATATATAAATCTGGTCCCCGGCCGGATGAAATCATGATTAAACTTTCAAGGAAATATGAAGAAAACAGGGGAGGAGGGAGAAGTGCATGGAAGGGGAAAACAAACCGTGGCATAGAGATAATCTCTTGTTTGACACCGCAGCTTATAATAATGGAGTGACCAAGGCAATTGCACGTTTATACATTTCACAGAAGTAACTTGCAGCAAGAGCAGGGAAAGATAAAGAAACCAGTTCGGTATTGGAAAGTTAGATTTCAACAACTAATTTGAGTACAAATATTGTGTGAAACCTCGATAATAATCGGGAGTAGTATGAATTCACTCCAAGGATAGTGATGAGACTATATTAGAATCAGCCAGTAATTGTGCTGTTAATTATTGTATTTCTATTTCGTGAAATATTGAGTGTCCGGTGAGTGATGAGTCATGGCTAAATATTGATCACATGGTGTGAAAACACTGAAATCATTCCAATCTATAATAGTATTATGAAGTGGAATCATCATATTATGTTTTCTGAAAGAAAAGAAAAATTATTACTATTATGCAATAATGTCATGTTTCTATATATCACGAAATGCGAAAATATGTGATCATAACTCAATTAATATCAAAATCTTTAAAAATGGTTTGAGCGATTATTCACAGTATATCAACTGTAACATAATTGTTTTATATATACTAATTTTAAGGATATATTTTAGAAATATGTGTAAGTATTTTTGAATAAATTATTATTATTTTTAAATATTTATGAATAAAATTTTTTAAACTGTATAACATATTTCGCACATTAAAGTTTAAGCATGTTAAAGAATAATTTTGTATTAACCTCGATAAAAATGAACCCGCTACTCTTCACACAATAATTTATATGCTTTACCAACTAAGCTGCAGCTCATCAATATAGAACAGTTACTTTTCCTATTTCTTAAGTTTTACAATACAAAGGTTTGAAGATTGTTCATATAATTCAATAAAATTAGTGCTTGCGCCACTAACATTTTTATTAAATATAATTAGGACAACATCAAAATGTTTAAATAATTTAAACAAAAATTACAAAGTATTTGTTGATACTTTAAACCTACCAAGTACTGTTATCTCCGCGAAAAGAGACCAAAAAATCCGCCTTTTTTGTTCGAAGGTGCCATTATCATTGGAACCTGGTTTTTGTGGGTTATCGAAATCTAAAGTAAAAGAAGACAAATTATAAGTATATAAAAAATATATAGTTATACAGGTTTTCAAAATTTCCCCGCTAAACATCTATTTCAGGATAACTATATGATTTTGGAAGGTTTTTTTAAAATAGTGCTGGATTAATATGTATGTCATAATATAGCCCTTCTTAACAATTAAATTTTTATTATATTATGAAAATTGAATATATATATATATATAAGGGTATATATTTATAACATCAGCATTTTTAACCATTTCCATTTATTGTAAAATGTTGCCATTATTCATATAATGAATACAATATGAAAAAGGATCTGTAGTTTATTTAATGATTACGAATTTTTTAGTTGTGTACACAATAATATGCTGCACAATTATGGCGTATATAGAAAATCAGCATGGCTTTAATTTAGAAGCATACAGATAAGTTACCCAGATAAATATATACTTTTTGTTAATTTTGTTAATTTCGTAATTTATTAGGTATTTTTGTGCTTCTCTGATATCATAAAATATAACATAAATTTTTCTATTATTTTATTTATTCATGGCTAATATTTTAGATAAAGTGTCTTATTATTGAATAAAGTGTTCAGATTTCTACATTTTTTAATATACTTCTATTTGTACTTAATATTTTCTTACATAAAACTGCAGCTCTATGCTCACAACCACATTGACATAATATCTACTCTGTCTCAATGTGACAAGCGTACATAATACCTACCGTGCAGGGGGTCTGCATCCAAGGCTCGCCATCGATCTGCATGGGGAAGCGCTTCTGCGTGCGCACAACCACTTCTCGGCACTGGGCCAGCCGCTTGCCCGAGCTGCGGAATCCACCCGCTACCAGCCCCGCGTGCATCGCGTTCTCCAGGCCCACTACCTCCACCAGCTTGTCGCCCATGTCTGTGGTGGCAATATCATTTATAGACATTCAATGATATATCAAAAACTATTCATAAATAATTAGTTTTTTTAAATTAAATAAAGTGTTTGTTTTCACCAACATATTTATTGAATATGCTAATGATAAAATAATGTTCATTATTATTAATAAGTATCATTTGTTGTTTTTATCTGATTAATATCTAACATTAAACATTTCAGCTAACTTTTCTAACTTATTTTACATACACAGATATATTTTTTATGTATCATCTCATAACATTTAATAATTCTGTAACATATTTCAAACTAATTAAAAAAATTTAAACTAACATATAACTGTTTGATGAATAAATCCACTATTAAAAAAATAAAATTTAATGATAAACCAAACATTTAATATGATATGACAGTCGTATATCAATTATCTGCAGTCATCCTCATGGGGGGGGGGAACTAATAGTGGCTTACATAGGAGCTAAACTGTATTAACATATTAAATATTTATAGGAAAGAACTATATTATGTATTATAATATGTGGAATACATTTGTTATAAAAAATTATATGGTTTATATAACGTAAGGCAATGTATTATCGTTTTGGAGGCAGTATTATAAACAAGATGCCCTTCATCAAACGATTTTACTTAAATACCTATCTCCTACGAGCTTACCTACACAAGTTGGATATGTAACAGGACGCCCACAGAAACGCACACTAATACCCCACCTAACCCCCATGACTAAAACTTTTTTTTTCGAAACCACTCTTTTCGAATACAAACAGACTCACGACATACAGTCAAATCCAGACCCTTATAGATCTTCCTGTGAAAACTTATACAACACACAATACTACGCACCTTATTTAGCTATTTATCCTACCAACAAATCTCGTGAAAACTGATCTCTGGACTAATTCCCTATAGGTCAGTGGCTTTTTTTCTGGTCTTAGAGGAGCGGTCCTACAGCATGGTTCGGGTTAAAATAAAATAAATGATACATGACTAAATCCGTCAATTTTCGACCATTTACAGAAATAATTTTTTTGTGTTATATCTGTTGTGTACTCATAATCCATAAATACCGCCAAAACAATATTAGTAAATTTACGATGACCATATCGATTAGAAAAACTCAGATACTTAACATATACCATCATGATTTTGAAATTTTGTTCTATATAATGAACAACAAAAATGGAACAACCAATATCAATGCAACGTCTTGTTAATAATATGGAATTTTACCAACAAAGTAAAAATCGAGTTGAACATATGAAAAATGAAATGTAGTCTATCCGAATTCTAAACATCTGTTCAGTAATAGGCTACTTTAAAAATGGCGGTATAAAAGTTGAAATAAAAAGGAATATGTGCTACAAATTAAAAGTGTTGTAAGTGTCAACTTTGATGTAAGTCATGTTTGTCAGAGAAGCTATTATACAATTTAAGTAAACACTCTTGTAAATGCAAAGACAATTATTTTATAAACAGAGAAAGCATGTCCAAATATGAAATGGAAAAGGATGATTTCCTTTAAAAATAACGAAACAGTTACCCAACTGTATTCAATATTAATCTAACTTTTGTAACAAGCACACAACGGGTAGGCTAAACAAATTTAGAAATAACTATGATCTGATATACCGTAAATATTTAACATTACGAGGAAAGTCATAGTCAGCATACTATATCGAATTAAACAATTTATGAACACTATATAAAATAACAGAAAATAACAGGATTATACAAACGATTGTATTTTGTTCCAATCAATAATACAAAGTAATTGAATAAATAGTTAGCGGCATTTCTTTCAATAACAAATATTACTGAGAAGTAATACTGAAAAGTAAATATGTATGCAGTACGTTAAATATGTAGTACTTAATATACAACACGTAACTAATTCAATAATCCATTGTGTTGTAAACATGTTTTGTCATTTTAGTTTTATAAACTACAACTAATATTGCGACCTTAACATATAAATATACAATACTTATAACGTATGTATATTATTTGTACATTAAAGTAAAATACTGCTTATAAAATATTTGTGTATTTTGTAATAAAAATTTATACAGAAAGGAGAAAATTTGTATTCGAAAAACGGATGCACCAATGCTGATTACCATAACATAAACCGATAAACTGAAAATATGATCAAACCAGGTTAAATAACTTAAATAAATGGGTTGAAGAACTCATGAGAACAACTAAGTTATTAATTATACAAGTATAATTAAAGAAAAAACAATAAAAGATTTCTTCATATGTGTTAATTTTTGTTTAGGAACAGCAGTACACCTAATAAACACATTTTGAAGTACATATTTCAAAGGCAAGCTAAATGTAAATGAAATTTGCAAACTAAACATGTTAGTCCTATGCAATATATTATCAATATACATATTGAGAAAGTCAATTAAGATTACTTAATGACGTCATAGGCTATTTTAGCGAAAAACGATACTTTATTGGCTTATGAAGTCAAGTATTAGATATGTCTTATGTGAAAAATAAACATAATGACGAATGAATGCTTAGTATTATATAGGTATGTATTACTTTCAATAAAATTTTTATTCATACTATACAGTAATTTACTAAGCAAAGTATATATTTCAAGATCAAAAGTAAATGTGAAAGCAACTATAAAGGAAATACTTTAAAGACTATAAAATATATTTTCAATTAATACAAGGTTTCCATGCTTTTAACCTGGTGAAATTCCATGACATTCGATAATTATTTTTATAACCGATCCTAAAAGATTATGAAAAACTGACTCAGGATGTTAGGATTATTATGTACATCATATATATAAGTAATATAGGAAGAGTCGACTCAGCCTCTTTTCTTGACCGTACCCCTTGACCCCCTATTTTTTTTACAACCCGGATCATTATAGATTATAAATACGCCAACATCTTTTATTATGTATATCTTTTTAGGGTAGTAACCTATGACAACCAAAGTTGGTATGATGACTCACACATATAAGATCAATATTTTTATACAACTTACAAATATTTGTAAGTAGTATATAACATTCAATTTTTTAATTTGTGTCTAATTACATTATAATCTTATTATTTAATTATAAATATTGTTTTTAGACAATATTTTTTTGATTGTACGAAAAATGACGTCATTCGTAACGTCATTTTTGTTTTTGTAACTTTTAATGTTTACAACTTATTACAACCAAACTTGGCATGATGACTTAGAAACATAAGCCGAATATTTTATTTTATTTTTTGTAAGTAGTATAGTTTTTTTATATAGTAAAATAAAATTTAATAATTAGACATTCAGAATAGCTATTAGCTAGCGTCCATATTTAAAAATAGGTTAAAATTAAACGAAGTTATAGACATTTTAGTGATTTACTGCTTATTAAATCTTTATTTTGTGGCAGAATGAAATTAAATAGATAGAATAACAGAATAGCTATGAGTCAGTGCTAATTTTACAAAAATCATTTGAAATTTGACAGAACTGTTGACATTTTATCCTTGTGATGTATTATGGAAATATATTGAACGATGATTTCACAAAGGCTTTTGACGTTTACTCAGCTTGATTTTGCTACTTACAGATTGATCTCTCTAACCTCAGATATAAATGGAAGAGCTCTTACAGCTAAATTTCATTCTGCTTCTAGCTCTAGACACGAACGGTCGTATTTGCAATCGCCTCTCTCTCTCTGCACTTATTTTATAAATTGTCCAAAATTGTGACGGATGCTGCGGACGTGACAAACAGTTTGAAACAAGACACACAACCACATATGGACAGCGATGAGCAAGGTTACGCATTGAAGCAAGAGTTGCGTATTGATGTGGATGAAATGAATTCTTTACTTAGACTAATATACTATTTTTTCATAAAGTCGACGGATAGAAGGAGAAGAGTGGAATTCATTAATACAAGGTTCAAAGGACTTGGTTATATTTACTTTTCTAACAATGAGTGGCATAACAGCAGTGTATTATCGAATATTGAGCCATACTTGAAACAAGCTGTACAATCAAATCATCCCGGCAAATCATTATCACACCTCCTCGGAGTGCCTGAGGGGCGAAAGACTAAAATAATTGAAGATATTGTTAATATTAAAATACAACAATTATAAGCATACACGGATGTGCATATGCATGTGTGTGTTTTACTGACATTTGTATGCTTACTTTCCTACTCTGTTTACTGCTGTATAATTTTAAAATATTTATTATAATAAATGGCATTTTATCTCATTAGTCATGTGTGCTTCAATTATTCAAAATAAAGTTTTTGTTTGATGAATTTATAATTTGGTAAAAGTTCACTTATATGACAAATCGGAATTAATTATCACAATACAGAACGAAACAAATAAAGTAAGAGCCCATCTAAAATTTAAAAAATTGCAAATACGACCGTTCGTGTCTAGAGCTAGAAGCAGAATGAAATTTAGCTGTAAGAGCTCTTCCATTTATATCCATTTATATATGTTGTAGACCATCGAAATTATTAGCAAACACATATACAATGATTAAATTTTATCATCATTTAGTAAAAATTAACTTATATGATTAACTGGAATTAATTAAGACAATATTGAACGAAACAGACAATGTAGGAGACTATCTCAAATTTGATAACTATTTTAATTATGAAAAAAAAAATTATTCGCGAAAATCTAATTGTACGTTTTTTTGTATAACAAAATAGTATATTAAAAGAACATTCTAAACATGAAAAATAAGACAAATGTGCTTAACATGTAAGAAAAATATAAAATTTATTGTAAATGAACCATGTTGTAGAGCATTGAAATAATTACAAAATACATAAACAATGAATACATTTCATGATCATTTAGTGAAAATTAACTTATATGACCAATCGGAATCTATTGAGACAATATAGAACGAAACATGCTCTGAATGATAACATCTAAAATAGATAACTCATAATCAGATAAGATTATCCAAAAAATATACACTAAATACAACTAACTAGATAGTTGATAAAAATAACTTATGTCTGTTAAAGTTTCAATCATGAAGAATAATTGTTCTATATGTAAAAAGGCTATTGTTCAAATTACTTACATGCACACTTAATGCGTGTACACAATGTATTATTTAACGCACGAGACTGTCACAGTCGGCTCTTCTACCATTTAACGCAAAAATTTTTTTAATACTGCGGAAATATTCTTCAAGAAATCAATTACTTACAAAACTGAAAATAAAACCTGAATTAATTCTGTACAGATACCGACGAAAAGAAATTCCCAAAGTTGCCCTACTGCATTGATATCAATCAACACAAGATGTTGAACAAGAAATCAAACTCAAATCAATCAGTGACGGACGAGGAATTAATACGATCCGACGACGAGGAGAAAACATCAATAAAATCGATGGAGGGGACAGTGGATGACGAGGAAGAGAAAGAGTCGACGCTTCTGACTACAATTCTGGAGGACATACAGAAAAACATACAGAAGAAATTGATCCTGAAGGAGTTAAAACACAAAGTACAAAACAAAATGATGATTAATATTGAACTTTTCAATTATATGAAAAATAACGAATCAATGGAACGAATTAAAGAAAAGGTCAAATTCAAGGAGCTACTCCTTTTGTCACCTATAATTCAGCTCTACGGGAGAGTATCAAAAGATTTTGATATATTTTTGACAACAGAGTGCGTGATGCATTGGACTCAATTAATATCTCACATGTACATGTTGGTGATGATGATGATGATGATATTGACACATCTAATAATAAAATGTATCCACTATATAAAAGTATATATTCATCTCAAAATTTATATAATGAAGTACTACTGTGTAACTTCAATAAAAAATTGGATTCGTAAAAATGGTTCTTTATTGATTTGAAAAAAAATATTTGGGTTCATTTAGGCGGAATTCTTATCGAAATCAATATGTAAGTAGCAAAATCAAGCTGAGTCATTGACATCATCGTGCAATATATTGCCATAATACATCACAATGGTAAAATGTCTACAATTCTGTCAAATTTCAACGGATTTAAAAAAAATAAGCATTGACTCATAGCTATTCTGCTAGTCTATATATTTAATTTCATTATACTATATATATATAAATTGATTTAATCAGCTGTAAATGACTAAAATGTTTAAAACTTCGTTAAATTTCAACATATTTAAAAAAAATTTACGCTAGCTCGTAACTATTCTGAATGTCTATCTATTACATTTTATTTTACTATATAAAAAAATGTATACTACTTACAAAAAAAGTAGTATAAAAGATTTGGTTCATGTTGGTGAGTCATCATACAAAGTTTGGTTGTCATAAGTTGTAAACATCAAAAGTTATAGACTAAAAACAAAAATAACATTACGAATGACGTAATTTTTCGTCAAAAATTTAAAAAACGGTCTAAAAACAATAGTTATAACTAAATAATAAGATTACAAACAATATAATTAGACACAAACTTAAAATTTTAAGATTATATAATACTTACAAATATTTGTAAGTAGTATAAAAATATTGATCTTATATTTGTGAGTCATTATACCAAATTTGGTTGTCATACTACTTTGATTTATATCGTAAAAATGTGGAAGGATGGG